>CM047810.1:24038833-24246924 GCA_026214975.1 Gentiana macrophylla | reverse complement strand
AAATGCCTTGGTCGCTGGCGAGGTGAGACACGATGGCCGCCCGGCTTTGCGATCTCTCTTGTCATGCCGGAGGTGGCCGCGATGGGTTGTCCTCTACTTGCTTGAGGTGGTGGAATTATTTATACCCATCAATGGCCCCCTACTCCGTGCTTTAATGATATTCCCGAGGATATGAAGGATGGAGTAATTATCAACACCTTTATGACCTCATCGTCGGATGCGACTTGTACACTTAGGGCCGTGCTTTCAAAGCAAACGACCTCAAAGTAACTTTGGGCTGTTTTTGCGACCTTGTCGCCTGCGATGCGACTTGTTCGCTAAGAGCCGTGCTTTCAAAGCATGCGACCTCAAAGCAACTCGGGTCTATTTTTGCGACCTTGTCGCCTGATGCGACTTGTTCGCTAAAGAGCCGTGCTTTCAAAGCATCGACCTCAAAGCAACTCGGGTCTATTTTTTGCGACCTTGTCGCCTGTCGCGACTTGTTCGCTAAGAGCCGTGCTTTCAAAGCATCGACCTCAAAGCAACTCTGGGTCTATTTTTGCGACCTTGTCGTGCGATCGACTTGTTCTCTAAGGGCCGTGCTTTCAAAGCAAGCGACCTCAAAGTAACTCTGGTCTATTTTTGCGACCTTGTCGTGCGATGCGACTTGTTCTCTAAGGGCGTGCTTTCAAAGCAAGCGACCTCAAAGTAACTCTGGGTCTATTTTTGCGACCTTGTAAATCGATGCGACTTGTTCGCTAAGAGCCGTGCTTTCAAAGCATGCGACCTCAAAGCAACTCTGGGCTGTTTTTGCGACCTTGTCGCCTGATGCGACTTGTTCTCTAAGGGCCGTGCTTTCAAAGCAAGCGACCTCAAAGCAACTCACGGGCTGTTTTTGCGACCTTGTCGCCCGTCAATCGTGGTGACGTCGATCCTCAGTTTTCTCTTCATGAACGATGCGGCGTTTCAAAGAATCGCCAGGTAGTTGTGCGTGGGTCTTGTTGGGACGCCAGTATTTCAAAACCGACAACCGCCGCTTCTAATTCGAACCGTTGGATGAAGCGTTCCCAACCGTGCGATCGTGGCCCCTTTGCCTATATAAGGCTTTCGCTTCTCACCTTCACACTTTTAGTGTTTCTTATTTTCTCCGTTGTTTGTTGTTTTAGAATTCTCAAGTTTTTGGCGAGCTTTGAAGGTTCAACGGCGTTCTGCGGTGGTTCTAGGATTTCACGGCGGTTCTTTTGAAGATTCCGGCCACCTCTTTGAGTATTTCCCGCTTTACGCGGTTTTCCAATCTTTCTCGACAAATCGGTAAGAAATCCTTTACATTAACTCGTTTACTCATCCATCCTGCCTTGTTTTTCCATACATATCAATTTTGTCATTCTTTTTGCTACGGAGATGCAACATTGCCTTGTTTCCGATTAAAAAGGGGATTTTTCTGAGGAGAGATTATAGCTTTCTGGGGAAAATTGGGGTTTCACCCGCTCCCTGCTATCCTCTGTAATTTTATTTGCGATCTCTTGCAAAAGCGGAGGGCGGTATTGAAGTGGAGTGCGATCACCTTCCTGGGCTAATTTATTATTATACCAGTCCAAAGCTCCACCTTTTTCCTCCCTTGTTTTGCGGGATGTCGGGAATGATTATTACAGCGGCGACTTCACGGAAAGGAGATTTACGATTATCTTTGAGGATGACCCCATACTATCTCGCTGCCTCGGTTAGGCGATCTGTTGGACGAGGTTGAAGTGGAAAGTAGTCGCGCAGATATTGGCGAGATTACGGCCCGATGAGGCGCTCATATGGATGTCGACCCTTTTGAGTTGGAGGCCTTCGTCTCGCCGAAATCCGCCCGCAGTGGGTGAGCCTTAAGGAGAAGCGCGCGGGCTCAAAAGTCTCCAACATTCGTGAAATTTGAAGAAATCGCTTTCCCGACCGAAGGACAAACTGCGGTCCCGAGTACTAGCGGCGCTCCCGACCATGACGAAGCTTATGTTCAGGACGCCGCGGTTCATGAGTTAATGGGGTCCAGTGAGGACGAAAATGCGGAATTGCCCCGGAAGGATATCTGGATGCCTGCGAAAAAGCAGAAGAAAAGGAAAATTGCGAGCCAAACCATGACAGTTGGTGAGGCCGCCGCGGCCGATACCCAGCCGAAGAGTTCTCGTCCTAACAATCCTGAAGCTATGCGAGAGTTTGCGATCATGGCGGCGTATGAGAAGGACGTTGATAAGAAATGGTCCCGATCGCAAAAGAGTAGCGATCTCAACAGGACCATTAATAGCATATTCGGAATCGACACCAGTGTGTATCGGTTTTCTTTTTTCGATTATAAGAAAGAGTCCGATAAATTTAAACCCGGGGACCACAAGGATTATGTAGGTGCGCGTCGCTCCGAGGACACCCTTATCCTCCACTTCCATCATTTGTGTGCGGGTCTGAGACCGCCTTTCGATCCTTTTTTTGTGAAGATCTGCAAGGAGATGCAGGCGCTTCCCTCTGATTTTGCCGTCGGGGCTATTATCCAGTTGATGGCCTTCATCGTTATGTGCCGGATTCTGAAGATCGAGCCGACGTTAACTTTACTGGGGCAATTTTATTCCTTCTGTGGGACGTCTATTCCTGGACAAATCTCTCTGAGGTCGCAGACTCCCCGCCTACTATTCCCGCTTCCCAATAAGTTTCACAAATGGGGCGTGGTATCTTGAGTCGAGTCGAAGGTAGGTGGCCTTTTCTAGAAGGCGTAAGTCCGTGGAGGCAAATCCACGCTTTTAATCTTTGACCCCCCTGTGAGTGAGCGGCGCTACGTAAAGGGGCTGATGACGTTTTAATTGATCGGACGGGCGGCGCCATCTTGGAGAAATGTTTCCTGGGTTGAACTTCTTGATCTGGCCGAGCCTTTTGTATGTATGGCGGGCCTGGTGGGCGAGAGAATGCCGCGCCCATGGTACGGATGGGTCTGAGAGTGCGATCCGGACTGGATTGGGGTTGTCATATCAACAAATGTTTTCCCTCTCGAGTGCCTGGAATGTGGGGCGACCACTATACTTAGGCCGCTTTGTAACTTTCTTTGTCCACTTGTATTTATTTGTAAATGCTCATTTTGTTTTCTGGTTCTAAACCGCTTTCTTTTTGTAGGTATGGATCCAAATGCTCGCAGGCTCACGAAACAAGCTTAATGCGGAGGCGGAGACAAAGCGCCCAATGCTCGGCAGGAGGCTTTGAAGAAAGCTCTGCAGGATGGTGCCCCGAGCGCAGACGCCTCGATTGTCGAAGAGACACATAACCCGGAAGGCTGCGACCTCTTACGCCTTGTTGCGACTTCCTGCTCGCCTTGTTGCGGGCCCAGTCAGCCGGTGCCTCAAAAAGACTCATCCCCCTACTAAAGAGTCGCACGGCGTGAAGCGACCTCAACCAGAGAAGGCGAAGGATGATCGCCCACCCAAACGGTCCGCTCCCAGCCCGGCGCGTCTTGAAGAGGTTGAAACTCCGGTGGAGAAGAGCGCACCCGCTGAGACGCTGCCACAAAAAACTTTGCCTCGAGGTTATTCTGGGAAAGAGGCCCTGTGGTTGGATCCGAGCTTTACCCAGGATCTTGACCTATCCAAAGCTCGTCGGGTTGGTGAAGCGATCGCTGATGTGATTCCTCTTGGGCCGATCCCTCTCGGCTATCCTGATCATGTTCAAGTGGAGATTGGCCGGGGCATATTAGCCCGCTTTGCGGCTCAAGACGACTCTCCGCCTCAAGATGAGATTGCTGAAATCAGAGATTTGAGCGGCCAGTTTGGGATTGCAGCTTCTCTGGTAAGACCAGTTTTTTTTTTTTTTTTTTTTTTTTTTTTTTTGCAATTATCCCCTGTTTTCCACATTTCGGTGCTCGTTTAAACAGTGGTACTTGAGGCTTACGAGAGGCGCGATGCGAGGTGAGGAAAGTGACGGCGCACCGGGGAGCAACCGATAAGGCGAGGGTTACCGCCCGAAAAGAAAGCTAAGCATCTGGTGGCGAGGTGGAGAAGATGAAAGCAATCATGGAGGAGCACTCTAAATTGGATCTCGAGATCAATGAGAAAGTTGCATCTTTGACAAAGGATTATGCGGGCGCGCAGGGAGGAGATCGCGCGTTGAGGTTAAGCTTGCTTTGAGGCGAGACGGCCAAAGAGGTTTCTGAGAAAGCTATTGAGGAAGCTGCGAAGAAAACGGTGAGGTCGCCGAGGAGGCCAAGTCTGGGCCGTCGCCTACAAGAATTCGGATGACTTCTTCGACCTTATAGAGAATAGCTTTGACCAGGGCTTTAGTCACCTAGCTCATTTGTATCTCGGGCCGACGAGGCGGGGGCACATCACTCTGGAAGATATGCTTGCGGTGGGTGAACACGCATCAAGGTCATCCCGATTTAGTGGTCTTTCACCCGGAAATCCTTATATGCAAGCGAGCTCATACCTCGATTCAGATGAATAGCTTTAAACGCCGCGAGCTGTTTGGGATCCCTCCTCGTTAATCCAGTAAACTTTGAGATGTTGAAGAAGCCTCCGCCTCCGAGCAAGGCGACTAGTTTACCCGCACCCCGCCTACTCCGCATGCTCTCTAGATTTCTTGGACTTTTCTGCGAGCTCTTTGAAAATTTGATTTGTAACTTTGACTATTTACTTTTGTGATTTGACCGAATCTTGATTTGTAATATCTTGACAATTTATTTTCTGCATTTTTCAATTTATAAAACTTGGCTTTTCCTCGTCATTGATTCGATCTGGCGGCCTTTCGCGAGGTCATGATGAGTTATTTTATTCTCTCTTTGTCCTCTTGATTCGTGCGAGGTTGCTTAATAATTTGGCGGCGTCAGCGATCATGAAACGTCGTCGTCTCGTTCTAACCATAGTCGCTTCTGCGCGACGCTAATTTTTCAAGGTTTGGCCTTATTGAGAGCAGTGCTTTTGCCAGAAGATAGAGCCTGTTAGAGCAGCCTTTGACTGTGTCATTAACGCAGAGTTATGACCCCTAATGACTAGGTGTCAGTTGTAACCGGTAGCCATAAATTTCGGTCTCTTTTTGGTCTGGCCTCCTGTTGCCTTGGTTTTCGGTCGGGCTTTGCATATCCGCCCCTAGGATCCAGATTAATCCCAACCGTTGATTATACCCCTTCTCGGTATAAAAGGGGGTTACTTTGGAACTCACTCTACCTCTTGCCTCATCACGAGTTTGCTTTCTTTCTCCTCAATCGTCCTCCCTCAATCGTTCATTATCCTCTTTACCGTTTATCCCCCGACTCTATGTCTCATCCAGGGGAAAGCAGCCAGGTTCGGATATGGAAAGCTCGTCCTATCCGGGATGTTTCTCCCTTTTTCACCACTGCCTCCCCCGTAGCCAAGGATTATTTCTGGGATTATTTTAAGTGGCGTGATATTATGAGGGAGAGGGGCTTAAATGAACAACGAATAGAAGACGGCTCCATGTCTTGCTGCGTTAAACTTCTCTGGTGGTGGGAATTTATTCTTGAGCCTCTCCGGAGCGGTTAATGTTACCATGATCTGGGGAATTTTATTCCGTGTTATGCGAGGTAGCCTCTGGCGGATCTGCGGAGGCGGCATTTCTCTCCGGGGTGTCCCGTTATCTTTACTCCGGAGAGAATTAACCAAGTTTTTAACATACCCGCTATAAATCCTCCTCCCATTATGAGATCGCCTGATCTTGCGGATGAGGAAAATAAGCGGTCGCCGCCAGTATTGCAATGTGCGAAGCTGTTCCCGAGAATCGGGTTTGGTCTTTGAGGATCATGCGTCCGACCTCTCTCGCAGCGACCGTGAGTGGAAGAAGTTTATAAATTCCCGCGCTCTTATCTATGCCGATCTTTGATGTTGTTAGTGAGAGCGGCGCTCATACACTGCGCCATTCGCGACCATCGAGTGGATATAGGCGAAGTCTTGATCCATCGCGAGGCACTAAGATATCGTGCTCGGTGAGTCAAGATCGCCGAGGTACCGGGTCGCCATGCCTTTCGCGTCGATAACCAAATTATGCGAGTGGGGCGCCAGGTCCCTTCCATACTCTCGACCGATATGTTTGAAAAACTTATCCGGTGGAGCCCTTTGCCTTTGGACCTCCACATATGTGATCGGAGGAAGATAACCATCCTGCAGCTTGATGGAAGTTTGTCCAGGCTTGATCGATATGTTTGAAAAAACTTTTCATCGTCGTTTTTTTTTTTTTTTTTTTTTGATGATGACGAAAAGACAAGAATGTAAATACAGATTTGGAAAAACGACTTTATTTGAATTGGCTTGTTACATATAGTATTTTTTCAGATTATCTGCATGCCATGGCCTATTATACTCATGGCCCTCCTTGTCACTTAGCATGTACGTCCCTTTTTGATAACTCGCGAAATCCGTAGAGGCCCCTCCCGATTTTCCGATAGCTTTCCTTTTTTAAGCCGTGGCCAGCGGCTTGTCTTTTTGTAGAAACGTAATCCCGGACGGCGAAGTGATGATTGCGAATACGTTTGTCGTGATGACGCTTTGCCGCTGCTTATAATTGACTAGACGATCAGATGCCTGGATGCGCCGTTCTCTACTAGATCAAGCTCGAGTTTACGGCGCTTTGTGTTATTGACCTCATTGTAAAAAAGCGACCACTAGGGCTTGGTAAGGCCATTTCCACAGCGCCATAGCCTCGAGATCCATATGTTAAAGCAAAGGAGTTTCCTCATTGTGATTTTTCGCGACGTCCCGAGTGCCCATAGAGCATTGAAGGTGATCCGGCCATGGCGGCTTTCACCCAGGCTCTTTTTAACACACTTAGGACCTGTTTGTTGGCATTTTCGCTTGCCCATTCCATGGGGTAGCACACGGATGATTGCCAATGTTTAACATTGTTCTCTTCACAAAATCATCGAATTCGTCTCTCGAATTGAGGTCCGTGATCGGAAATCATCACTCTTGGAACACCAAATCTTGTCCATATTTGATCGAGCAAAAGTATGTTATGTCCCTGGTATTGGTTTTTACCAAGGCCTTAGCCTCGACCCATTTAGTAAAATAATCCACCGCGACGACCACGTATTCGCAACCCGGCGACCACTTCTTCAAGGGTCCGATGAGGTCGATCGCCCACATGTCGAAAGGCCAGGCAAACTACCACTATGCTTTGTTCGACCGAGGGTAGCCTCGGGGATACTTGCGAACCTCGGCAAGCATCACATGCTCGGTATAAGATTTGGCGTCTTACGCTAATTTCGCCAATAATATCCGGCTAAAGTACCTTCGTGCTAGTGTTCGATTGGAGAGATGGCGCGCGACATTCCTCATGTAGCTCTGTTAGGATTCCCGTTACCTCCTCAGGTCGTAACGCGCATCGCGAAGGGGTTTCGAGAATGAATGACGGTAAAGTACGTCGTCCATAATCGTATATCTTGCGGCCCTTTTTTACTAAGGCCTTAGCTTCAAGAGGTCGCCGGGAAGCTCTCCTAACTCAATATAAGACTTCATGATGTCGACCCAACAAGTGTTACCGGTTGGAAATCCATGATCTCGCCCTGGAGATGGCGGGTTCCGATAGGTGTTCGACCATGATGCTAGGATCGCATCGACGCCGTCTTATTCGCCGGTTAATTTGGATAAGTAGTCACGCCTTATGATTGTCCTCTCGAGGATGTTTTTGAATTGACAATATGCAAAGCTGCTTTCGAGTCTTTTGACGAGGTTAATATACCTTTGTAAAATTTCGCAATGAATGCCATATGACCCATTGATTTGATTCACCACCAACTGTGAGTCGCAAAATACTTGTATATTTTCGATTTTCATGGCTTTGGCGAGTTTCAACCCAGCAATGACGGCCTCGTATTCTCGCCTCGGTTGTTAGAGGCGGTGAAATCAAATCTCGAGCTCGCTCAATTTCTTCCGATGTGCCCGGTTCTAACAGGATTATTCCCGCGCCACACCCTTTGTGATTAGCGGAGCCATCAACGTAGAGCTGCCAACAGTGACTTGGCCTGATAGGCTCGTCCTCTGTGGTGACCCTATCTTGGTCGCGTTCGAGCAGAGCCGCTCTTTCACCTCTTCGTTGAAGCTTGTTTCTGCGCTATGAAATCAGGAGAGCTTGGGCCTTTACAGACCTTCCGGGGCTCATATCGGATATCGAACTCGATAAGCTCGATGGCCCATCGAAGCAATCGACCGGACAGTCCGGTTTGTGAAGAACGCCGTCTTAGCGATGCATTTGATAACACTACGATGGTGTGCGATGAAAAGTAAGCCCTTAATTTGCGGGCGGCTATAACAACACAATAAGCCAACTTTTCTATATTAAAATAACGACTTTCAACGGGGCTTAGAGCTTTGGAAACATAAAATCGCTTCCTGCGAGCCTTCCTCCTCTTTTACAAGTCTTTGCGCGCTACGGCCCTATCCGAGGTCGCCAAATATAAAACAGTATCCCGAGCCTCGGGTCAGTTAGCAACGGCGGTCTTGACAAGTATTCTTTGAGGTCTTTAAATGCAGGAGCATTCCATTTGTCCCAAGAGAAGGTACCACTTTCTTTCGAATTTTGAAGAAAGCGCACTTCTTCTCTGCAGATTTCGAGACAAACCTACCCAAAGTCGTGATCCTGCCGTTGAGCATTTGTACTTCTTTAATCTTGGGTAGGCTCGCTCATGTTGACCAGGGCCTCGATTTTTTCGGGTTTGCCTCGATCCCCTTTGACTTACCATAAAGCCCGAAATTTCCTGCTGGACCCCAAAAGTGCATTTCGTAGGTTTAGTTTCATTGAGTGATTCTTTACGTTTGCAAAGGTTTCGCGAAGGTCCTCCAGGTGATCTTGGCGACTTGATTTCACGACCATGTCATCAATGTAGGCCTCCATGTTCTTGCCTATCTGCGTGCTAAAAACTCTGTTTACCATTCTCTGATAGGTTGAGCCTGCGTTCTTTAGGCCAAACGGCATCATCTCATAGTAATATAGCCCGCCGGCGGCCCTGAAGGCCGTCAGCTCCTTATCTTCATCGGCCATTTTGACCTGGTGGTAGCCGGAATAGGCGTCCAGAAAGCTTAAGGTTTCAAAACCCGCGATCCCATCCACCATTTTATCGATTCGAGGGAGCGCGTAGGGGTCCTTGGGGCAAGCTTTGTTTAGATCGGTGAAGTCGACGCACATCCGCCACTTGCCGTTGTGTTTTTTCACCATTACTACATTTGCCAGCCAGGTGGGATATTGAAGCTCTTTGATTATGCCTGCTGCTAAAAGTTTCTCGACCTCAATTTTTATTGCGACCTCCTTTTCTGTAGAGAATTGACGCGCCCTTTGTTGTATTGGCCTGAAGTTGGGATCGACACTCAGGTTATGCAAGGCGACCTCCGATTCCACACCTCTCATATCAGTTACCTCCCAGGCGAATGCGTCCAAGTTTGCTTTCAGAAGCTCGATCAGTTCCTCCCTTTCTTCCTCGGTAGTCCTCGATCCTATTTTTATCTTTTGATCGGGATATTTGTCGTTTATTATAACCTCGATCAACTCGTCTTCGGCAGTGAAGTCGGGCTCGTCCCGAACTTGCAATGTTTCTACCTCTACGGCCTTCTCCGAGATTTCTTTCATCATAGCAATCTGATCCGTAGCCGTGTTAAGACCATCCAGTCGGGGTCGCTTAGAATCGACCGCTTTTGGTCATATAGTCGAGTCGAAAGCTCCAGTCGGTGATGGCGACCCCAACTTCTTCCCCACGTGAAATTTGACCCGTTGGTGAGGAACGGACGCCACCATTTGGAACTTCTTCATAGCCGGGATTCCCAAAATCATGTTGTAGTAAGAGGCGGTCGATTACCAAGAAAGTTATTATCTCCGTTCTCACAGGGCTCATAGTCGCCCAAAATGATATTGAGGTCGATCGTGCCTTTGACCCGCATTGTGTCGTTGGTAAAACCTTCGAGGACCCCAAGGTAGGGGTTTTAACTTGGCCTCCCGAATCCGATCTGTTTTAAGCAAATCGAAATAGATGACGTCGCGGCCGCCCCTGTGTCGACCATTACTCGGTTGACGCCGTGCTTGTCGTTCACCCCACCTTTAGAATGAGGGGTATCTCCATGGGACACACCGATCGTTGTCACCGCTTTTGTGAATATGATTCCCTTCTCATTCTCTCCCAACACACCTTTTCGAGCCGCGGGTATTGATTTGATTTATCTCGAGATTTCGATTGATGGTTGCTTGGGAATATTCCCGTGGATGACTGAACCTCTCTCTCGATAGACGCGAGGTTGGCGTCCTGATGGGAGTGTTGTTCCCCTCGTTTATATTTATTGGTGGTCCTCACGGATCGCCTTTCTATCTCGCGCCTCGGGGTGAAGCATTCATCGGTGATGTGGCCATGGTCCTTGTGATAGTCGCAGATTTGGATTTATCGCGGCTATCGGATCGCCTCATAGGCTTTGGTTTGTCGAAATGTTCACGAATTTCAAACGATTTGGGATGCTTTGGTGTTGAGCGGGGTAAAATTATCCTCGCTAAATTTGTACGGCTTCTTTACCTCACGATCGCGATTAGCATCTCGTCCCTTTTCTTTTTTACGGTCATCTACGCGATCCTCCTTCGGCGAACGTGGCTCTGTCTTAGGCTTTGCTTTCCCGCGAGATGGCGCCTCGGCCGACCCCCATCATTCGGCCCTTTCTAACATCTCCCCGAGACCCGCTTTGGGGGCGCAGATTGAATTCGATTTTCATCGGGCCTTTGCCGATTCCGGTGAGAAACATGTTATGACCGCATCGCCTGGATGTTCCTTGTTTGATCATATATTACGACGAACCGTTCGTAATACTCTTTTCCGGATTCATGCCCTCCATACGAACCTCATATAGGTCCTCAATGGTTTTCTTTGGCCTCTTGCCGATTCAAACTCTCGACAAACTTTTCCGACAAATCCTCCCAACTTTCAATCGAGCGCGAGGAAGCCCGCGTATCGTGGACGCGACCCTATCTCGCATCTCGCCAACCAATGCGATGCACCAGGCGGATTTATTTTGTGTAGCAAGGGTGATGCGACCACAGACGCGTGAGCGGTCGTTTGGGCATGAATTTCCATTGTAATAGTTGTAACTGGGATAACTAACCTTTTCTCTGCTGGGAGGCAATGTTTCGGTAATCCCTTTAGCGAGTACGTCGATCCCCGAAATTGGGGCGACTTTCTCGACGGGCCTCGACTTTTTTAATTCTGCAAGCTCTTTTCTCATTACCTCCATCTGTTCCGCCAAAATAGGGTCGATTCTGGGTCGCGACTGTGCTTGCGTATCAGCTCGCTCCGTTCTACGCTCTGATTCCCTATGATCTCGTGATCCCTCTTGGCGGGCCCTCTTTTCCCTGATAATTGTGCGTGCATCTTGTGCATGTCTATCCTGCTGGATGGGCATCTCTTCTCTAGGAAGGCTGAGACGACTTGGGGCTAAGGCCTTGTCCTTCTCACCCAACCTATTAAACGCGGACCCTTTGTCGATCCTCTTTCCTTTTTGATGGTCGCGATCTTGGGGGGCCGAGGTTCGTGGAATTTCTTTCCTCGGTCCATAGCGACTGAAGAGTGCACGCTCTCCTCTACGTCGATCTGCTGAATCTGCTCATGGCAGTGTCTCGCGACCGCAAGAGGGATTTTGTTTCGGGAGGATTTTGGGGTCGAATCGTCATAGGGGCCTGGCCCTTAGCCACCAGACGGGAATTGGTGAGATACATAGTTTCGCGTACCTGGCGTATTCCCTCATTTCGGCGACCTCTGGGTCCTCCTGAAAGCCCGGTTGTATTTCGGGATCGATCTTTGGCTTTGCTTGTGACCTCTCTCTGCGAGTTCCATCCAGGGCAACAACGACCTCTTTTCGACTTGGTTTTTGATTAATGACATTTCGAAATGTCGCTAGGTGCTAAGACCCTCTCTGGGATCCTTCTCTCTTGCAGGGAGATTGTCTAGCGTTTCTCCTGCGCCTTCCCACGAGCTTGATGTAGCATAGTACCTTTTGCGGGGGTTTGGGGTGTTAGATGTCCTTTACTTCCGCCATCTCTGGGGGTGGCTTTTGAGCGATTTCTTTGGTAAAGGGAAGAAATAAAGCGCTTTGAGGACTTTCTTTGTAAGATTATCTCCTCCTTGATAAGAGCTCTAGGTGATTTTTACACAATCGCTTTCCCGATAACGAGCCAATCGAAGATGTCTAAATCGTCACGGTGTCCTTGCGGTGTATGGATGGTGGATATCCGTCTGTATTTAAGGTGTGGTGTTACTCCGGCGGGTGGTGGTATGGAGAGAGTTAGAATGGAGAGAGCTTTGGCTTGCAAGTATAGTGTGTGTATTTCATATATCTCATCCTCTTTAGTTTACAATGACCACCCCTTTTTATAGAGGTGGATAACTTAGGGAATAAGTAATCTATTAGATATTTTACTAATAGCTAGGTCTTACTTAGATACTAAGCAAGACGAAATATCTAAGCTACAAGTGGGGAAAAGATCCGGATCAATCGGCGACCATCTCTCTCGAGGTCGCAAGCGAGCAAGCCCTCTCTCGCCTCGCCCCGCAGCGACCATTCTTGACTTGCCTGGATGAGATTCACGGGATCTGTTGCACTTGCCTGGGACCGCAAATGCCTTGGTCGCGGCGAGGTGAGACACGATGGCCGCCCCGCTGCGATCTCTCTTGTCATGCCGGAGGTGGCCGCAGATGGGTTGTCCTCTTCGTTGAGGTGGTGGAATTATTTATACCCATCAAGTATTAAAGCGTGAAAGAGAAACCATGATAGGCGATTATGGTTGATGAGATCTCTAATCACTTTAATAAGTTTGATACTTAAATGTCTCTAGGTGATGTACTATTAAACAGGGGCATTGATAGTATAAATGTACTAGCACGTATTAGATGTCTTCTGTCTTTAAGGGTAGGGATAGATCTCGTCTATCTAAGTGTAGACACTTGACCGTATGCGTGGACGCGTGTATTAGAGAATGCGTACGTTAGACTGACCCACTTACACGGATAAGTGTCACACTATGTGGCGGTTGTGTAATTATCTTTTTGACCGGAGTCTTCATGGCATCACGGGGTGGATTGTCATGCTTTGACACTATTGAGGTTTCCCCTAGCCACGGGGCGATCATGTGGTAGTGATTGGGTATGATACTGAAGCATGCGGAGTATACATGATTGGTCGTCCGGGAATCGCGTATCCTATGATTGGGATCGAATATCCGAAATGACCTTCTTATAAGGAATGTCTTACTCTCGTGAATCTTTGCAAAGTGGGAGTAAGTCGAGAGAGCATGATATCCAGATTATAAGATACGGTCGTTGATGTTTTGACACTCGACTAACGACCGTATGGATATTATTACAGCGATAGGATTGTAAGTTACACGGTAACTGTTTCACATGAAATGTAGTAGTCATTGCATTTGACACTTCCGATGATTGGGGGTCACGGTGTGTTGCTGACGCTATCCCGTGATCGTTAGGCATGAAGGGCATTTTAAGTAATTTGCACTTTGTGTCTACGGCCAACATATTCGAAGCCTATCGGGTCACACACATATGAACATCTAGCCGGATTAAAATGTGGTTATAGATGATAACCAAATAAGGAAAGTTTATCTCGAGACTATAAAGGTTATAGTGGTAAATTAATATGGTGGTATTTATTTATTATGAATAAATTAAATACAAGATATTAATAATATTATATTAATTAAAGAATATTCCGGATGCCAATTTATTGGCATATGGGGCGCAATTTATGTGTGTATAAGATACACTTGGATTGTGCAATTTAATTAATGGTATTACAATATATTAATATTAGATATTAATATTTATATATATATATATGCACTAATACGTGACTTGCACATATGATGTGCATGTGCGCACCAACTGTATATACATATATAGATTTATTTTGTGTAATACATATATATGTGATATATACATATGTGTAAATTGATTTATGGTAATAAAATAAAGATAGTCAGTATTAGATATTGACAATATCTTGGAAATATTCAATATAAGATATTGACAATATCCTAGATTTATTTGATATAAGATATTATAATAAATGAGATAAATCAATCAATTATATTTTTCTTATTTTATTGGGAAAATGTTTTCTTCTACTCCACACTATATGGGGCGCCACTTTCATTATAAATAGAAGGTGGGTGTCAAGCTTTTTTGTACAACACAATTCCAAGAACTAATAGTTCTTGTGTAAAATAGAGAGCATCCTATAGAGAGTTGGAGAGAGGGGAAAAAGGCCGGTCTAGCAACCGGAGTTTTCCAATAGCAATCCATGATGGGATTCCGGGGTCGTTCGTGTGGACTAGCGGTAGAGGCCGAACACTTGGGCGGCTCTATGCGAACTACTCTCCTTAGACGGTCAAAGCGTCGATCTTATATATTAACCAAGGTAACCACCGCCTACTAACTCGTTTGTTTATTGCTTAAACGAAGTCGATCCTGGTTAAAAGGAAATAAAATTTTAAATTCACCATGCGTTCCCAGTAGATTTCCTAACAATGGTATCGTGAGAGAGCTTGAGCTTAAGCAATAAGCATGATATTATCGTAGTTAATTTTATCGTTTAAATCACGTAATTAAAAGATGAAAGATTTTTATTTGCAAAATTGATACATAAAAAAGAGAAAGAAAAAAAACGAGATCGGGTGGTGCTCGGCCGATCAAGCGGCGGCACCACCACCGCGGCGGTCAAGGCGGCGTAACGGCGGCAATTGGGCAACTCTTTGCGGCGCAATGGATTGACCGGTCAATGCTGGCGGATCTCCAAATTTTTGTTTTGTGTATTTTGTGAATCAATATGGTTCATAATTGTGTTTGATTAAAATCTCCTTTGTTTATTTGTGTCATGTGGCTAACCAATGGTTCAAATAGTTTGGGTCATTGAGATGCCACATGGCATTAAAATAATAATGGTCTTTCCAAATATTTGATTTGGAATAGGTCTAGGCCCTTTTCAAATATTTGATTTGTAAAGGCTTGAGCTGAGCCACTTCCAAAATTTTGATTTTGGAAAGTGGCTAGGCCTAAACCAAAATTATTTGGCCTTTCCAAATATTTGTTTTGGAATAGGCTTGGGCCCTTTTCAAATATTTGATTTGTAAAAGGCTGGTTTGCAGCCACTTCCAAAATTTTGATTTTGGAAAGTGGTCAAGCCTAAACCAAATTTGGTTTAGGAAGATGTCTTTTGGTTTAGGAAACCAAAGGCATCCCTTTTGATTAAGAATCAAAAGGAAAGAAACAAAAGAGACTTAATTTTAATTTTGATTTATTTTTAGAATAGTTTTAATTAGTTAAAATTAAAATCGTTTAAAATTAATCGTTAATTTTATTTCGATTAAAATCATTTAATTAATTAAATGTTAATTAGTTAATTGATTGGATAAAATTATTTAATAGATTAAATGTTAATTGATTAATTAAGACGCAAGTAGTTAAATTTTAATTTTATCTTTTTCATAAGATTTTATTGTATGGAGTAGATATAATAGATATAATATGATTATATGGACCCCGATTGATCATGGACTCGACCGATAGGAAAGATGTGAATGATTTAATTTTTCTGTTGGTTTAGAAATTGTCCTAGGTCAAGCATGAAGAACGTGACCTAGTTTATTTTCTGCATTCATCTCATTCCCGTTAGCTCCCACAATGCGGCGGGTGTATTTATTTTATTCGATAGAATTAAATGTAACAAGAATGGAGCAGAAGATGGAGACCAAAGAAAGACGAAAATAAAGATCTCATTGGAGAATGGAGCATTAAAGATCCTATTGGCGGTTGCAGCTACCCTTAGATTGTGACCCGCGGTTTCGTCAGTTTGTATTCGAAACCGCACCTAGAAAAAGTCCATGATCATACCGGTTACTTTACGCATTTATTTATTTTGTGCTTGTATTTATTTTATATGATACGATAGATGCATGACTAGGCACGATCTAGATAAATGTGTAGGATGTATGTCTATGGAGATAGATATATTTGATGAGACCGTAATTAAAATTAATTAAGTGAATTAATTTACGTAAATACTTCCACGACAAAAATCAAGTCGAAATATTGTCTCCCAATATTATAGCGACGGTGAAGAGCCTTTGTTCGGATCCAACTGATCGGCCCTCGTCGGGAGTTGACCTACCACGGGTATATCGTCGTTATTGAGATATGATCGTATGAGATCTCGCGAATATTGGGTTATGACTTGACTAGAGTATTGCGGTGATTGGCCCTCGTCAGGACCGTCTTATTCTAGAGGCAAGGGGTTTACTACCACATAAAGATGTGAATTGTCAAAGAGTTGACTAGACAACCACCAAGAGTCACATAGAGATGTGATTGGTAAGTGTTACATACCTTTCGAATTATTCCGGTTGATCGGCCCTCGTCGGGAATCGGGGTAACCAGATGGGATCTTGGCCACTAAAGAATTCTGAAAGATTCTTGAAAGTCAATTGGGAGTAGTTGACTAGTGGGAGCAAAATCATAAATCAAAAGACCATTTTGATTTTGCATGTATAAACAACAACACTCTTTTATTTTCATTTTTTATGTTGTAGTTTTTGCAAACTTTATATTTATGTTTTTCTCGATTAGTAAAACCAAATTATGACTGTTTGAGAAACGTTCTCAAGAATGGTTAAGTAATTTTAATCCTTTTAAAATAAAGCAATGACACGAGCAGTCCCGTTATAGTAGTTAGAGACAAGGAGACTACATATTTGATGGAGTGCTCCGAAACTTTAATTATTAATGAAAGCGGAAGCTCATGATATGATTAAATCATTTGAAATAAGTTTCAACGAATTAGTCATATATTGGATACGATCCAAGATGATCATTCAGTCATATGATGACAATTAATTCAAACGTTGGATAAGAATGACCACATAGAATTTTGGAAAGGTTGTTTTCAAAATTGTAAGATTTAAGTATCGACTTATTTCTTTAATCATTGCTTAAAGGTTAATTAAATAGTTAATGTTTTAAATACGATTTAAAAGGTTAAATAAACTATTTAATAAACTTTAGATTTTCTTTATGAAAGGAAATCAAAGACATAGCTCTTGTGATCTTTCTTAAGTCTTATGAAGACTACAATAAGAAACATTTTTCAAGTGCTTAAAGGATTGAAAAGGAAAGTTAGGGCATGTGCTTAAATAGAGAACTTATTGAAGTTTCTATTATAGGCAAGTGAGTTGAGATAAATCTATCTAAGTTCAAAGTCAACTCTAAGATATATGATACCTTACGAGTGTGATTAAATTAGAAAGATTGAATACAAATATGGAAGGTGAAACAAACGTTGTAACACTTACCATATTCTGGATCTAGTAAACTGATAAGGGAACTAAATAAATGTTATTATGCTCCGGTTCTTATGAAGAACATGTTTTCAGTTGCAGGTTAGGATTTAGTAGACATATTCAATTGTAAAGAATAAATGTTATTCTGATAAAGTTGGAAGGTCACTGAATCTAACGTACTAGATTGATGTCACTGTATAGTTGATATATGTGATGAAATCTCAACTAAGTATTGTATGGTTGTTATCCTTGATATTAGTGGTTGTTCTAGATATAGTCTCTCTGGAAGGGAAGCGTGTAATTAAACATCATTCTGATGATGTTGAACCATATGATTATGAATCATATGGGTTATACGTATCTTATCCAAAGAGGACTAAAATACCCTTTTTCGGAAAAGGTTGTAAAATCTAGAAAAATTGTCTAAAGCCTAAACATACCAATGTTTGTTGGCTTGTGACAATTAATGCCACAAATAATTGTTTATTAGTCTCTATGACTATTTTTAGAAATAGTCAAGTGTACTCAGTGAAGTGCATAATTCGGAAAGCCCAAAAAGTTCGAGCCAAGATTTAATATGAGATTGATGAGCTACTTAGAATTAATCTTCAATTGGATTGAAGTAATTAATACCTGAAGGGTGTTTCAGAAGTCATCTGAAAAGGAATAAGATTCTCCCTTGAAGGATACCATCTTTTGGATATGCAATTAGATTGTGTTCCCAAAATGGAAACTACACTTTATATGATAGAGGTGTGACGCAAGCCATGCGAAGTATCCCTTACCCGTTTCGGGATAGTGCCCTTATACTTAATCGAGTTCCAAAGAATAAAGGTTGAATAAATTTCATATTAGATATGAAAGAGGATAATGTCGAATCTATCTTAACCGATGATTTGAAGTTTTCATAGGCAAAGTCAGAAAGGGCTTGGAGCCTAGTACGACATATGCAACTTTGTGGAATATCTTAGCAAGTACGCTAGATATTATTTACTCGTCCGCGGAGCAAAAGGTGTTTGTCTCCAAACATGCTGTCTTCTAGAGGAAGTGTTTCTTCCAAGAGAAACAGTGGGAGTGAATCAGATCACAAAAGAGTTTGAGAACCACAAAGATATATTCAACCATTGGAACATGAGCAGACGCCGCATAACGATGAGGTGTAAAACACTGCTCAGTGCACATAAAAGTTCTGTAAGTTTGTGGATAACCTCAAGCCTGAAAAGGCTGCTGGTATGTTCATCTTGAAGAATGAATATCTCACGACTCATGAAAGAATGTTTGAAAGGCAAGATTGAGAGATATGGCTAGGAGCCATAATATCTGAATTAGATTCCATCAGTGACAACCAGGTTGTGAACCTAGTCCTGCCTTACCTGAGGAATGTCCATGTAAGGCTGAGTCCAGTTCTATTCAGATAATACTTGTTATAACTTCGTATCATGGCTATATGATAGTGTTGAAGACGTTGGGCTAACAACTCGATGTTCATAGACGATAACATGATATGTGAGCCCATGAGATCCATTTATGGACTCAAATAAGTTTCTCTAGACGATTTCTTTGTTTGATAATCAAAGGAGTTTGATTTAGTCAAAAGAAGGATATGCCCAATGTGCAAGATGGATAGTGGGAGTGTGTTACGATTTTTGAGTAAGGTATTGGATATCTCTCTCGAGAATTGTCACCCATGTCACAGTCAATTAATGTTTGGTAGTTCAAGGTTTTTATGAAAGCACTTGGATTGGCAGTTCTTAATTTTGGAAATAAGAATCTATAGCGATAGATTTAACTGCTGTTAGATTATAGTTTACCTATATAGATGTGATGCTAAAAGGAGTTTAGCATAGATCGCGACAGGGGATACTCTTTTGCCGGTGTGTTCTCAAGATCTATCTATGTTAGGGCGTTAGTCCTAAAGATAAGGTGAAAGATGATGCTTATGGAAGGTTTCCTTCGCTACTACGATAGAAACCATCATAAAGGTAATGCTGGATGTTCATAGTCCATGAATAGTCATGAGCAAGTATGAAAGTAAATCTGGTGAATGTCGAGAATATCCTTAAACAAGTTAAGGAAGAATTCCTGGTTTATCAAAACTTGGAGTTAGATAAATATAGTTATACAGACGTATATCATGAGTCTTACGAAGGCGAGTGGGAGCTACAGTCTGGGTTTACAGTCACTTTGATTAAGTGATACAGTGAGCTGGAAATGTTCTAGCCTATGGGTCACTATAAATTCTACAACTAGGCCGAAACACAGTAGTGCCTTAGAGGCGCAAATGAGCAAAGATACATGGATCTAGAAGGTTCATTCATGAACCTTGTAATGTTCTTCCACATTTTCTATATAGCTGATATAGTAAGTGGATTCATTGCTTGAAGCAAGGACCAGGGTCTCGTCAGAGATTCGTGTGTGTGTGTTGAGGCGGTTCCTTTGACTTGGTCATTTGGAACGTGATATGAAAATAGTCTGAGTCCCCACGGACAGCGATCCGTTAATGGCTAGGGCTAGTTGCGAGTATTGCATGAGATTCTTGTGTTTCAACTTGGTCTTGTGTGTGCGAGTGATTGGTTTTAGGCCAAGTGGGAGATTGTTGAAATAGTGTCCTAAACCCAATCGGGTTGGACCGGATCCGACCGGGTCGGATCATTTCTACTATTTCTTTGTGTTTATACATATACACTACTACAAAATAGGATGTAGGTCACACTTAAGATAAGATAACAATCACAGTTTCAGTAAAACCGAGACAACGAAAAAATATATATCACACTTACAACTTTCTATCACACTTATTGAAAAACTGAGATAAGTTATATTAATCAATCTCATTTTTAAAGTGTGACTTAATTGATATGATTTGTCTGTCACAGTTATTGGAAAACCGAGATAAATTATTTCAATCAATCTCATTTTTAAACTGTGATTGAATTAATATGATATTTCTGTCACAGTTTCTAAAAAGCGAGATAAATTATATCAATCAATCTCACAAACAGTGACATAATTGATATGATATTTTTGTCACAGTTATTCAAAAAACGAGATAAATTATACCGATTAATCACACTTTTAATCTGTGACTAAATTGGTCTGATATTTTTGTCACGGTTATAGAAAAAGTGAGATAAATTATATCAATTAATCTCATTTTTAAAACGTGACCGAATTCATGATAACTATAGAAAAAGTGAGACAAATTATATCCACTAATAAGAAAAGAGACATAGATCACACTTATCTAAAGATAAGGATCACACTTTTAAAAAACCGAGACAAGTAAAATGTATATTTATCACACTTAATTTTTTTATCACAGTTATTAGGTGTGAAAAAAAAAATGATCACACTTTATTAAGTGTAATTTAAATAATAATAGATCTCGGCTTTTAAGTGTGATAACAACTACTAAAATAGATCACAGTTTTTAAATGTGTTGAAATTATAATCGATCTCGGTTTTTAAGTGTGATAACAACTATACTAGATCACGAATTTTAAGTGTGATAACAACTAAAATAAATCACAGTTTTTAAATGTGTTGAATTATAATAGATCTCGGTTTTTAAGTGTGATAAAAACTAAAATATATCACAGTTTTTATTATCACGGTTTTTAAGAAAACTGAGACAAGAACATCAATCAATCACGGTCTTTAACTGTGATTAAAATAATATGATATTTTATAATGATATTTTAGATTAGTGTGGTCGAAAATGATAATAAAGTAGGCATCGGCCAAATGTAATTAGTGTGGTTCCTTAATCCAGAGTATCCGGTTCGAGTCCAGTGGCAACAAAAAATATGTTTGCGCTTTATTTTGTTTTCGAAAAAAAAGAATGATCACACTTTTTTAGGTGTGATTGAAATTATAATATATATCTCGGTTTTTAAGTGTGATAACAACTACTAAAATAGATCACAATTTTTAAATGTGTTGAAATTATAATATATCACACTTTTTTAGGTGTGATTGAAATTATAATATATCTCGGTTTTTAAGTGTGATAACAACTACTAAAATAGATCACAGTTTTTAAATGTGTTGAAATTATAATAGATCTCGATTTTTAAGAGTGATAACAACTATAATAGATCACGGTTTTTAAGTGTGATAACAACGAAAATAGATCACAGTTTTTAAATGTGTTGAAATTATAGTAGATCTCGGTTTTTAAGTGTGATAACAACTAAAATATATCATAATTTTTATTCTCACGGTTTCTAGAAATAATGAGACAAAAACATCAATCAATTTAAAAAAAATAATATGGTTTTTCATAATGAGATCTTAGTTAAGTGTGGTCGAAAATTAGAAGAAAGAAAGCATCGGCCTAATGGTAAATAGTGTGGCTCGTTAATCCAGAGTATCCTGGTTCGAGTCCCGACAAAGACGAAAATATATGTGTGCTTATATATTGTTTTTGAAAAAAACACTTTTATTGGTGTGATTTAAATTATAATAGATCACGGTTTTTAAGTGTGATAACAACTAAAATAGATCACAGTTGTTAAATGTGTTTTAATTGTAATAGATCTCGGTTTTTAAATGTGATAACAACAATAATAAATCACGGTTTTTAAGTATGATAAGAACTATAATAGATCACAATTTTTAAATGTGATGAAGTTATAATAGATTACGGTTTTTAAGTGTGATACCAACTATAATAGATCACGGTTTCTAAGTGTGATAACTATTATAATAGGTCACAGTTTGTAACTGTGATTGGATTAAAGTACTTTTTGTCACACCTCAATATGCCACACTATGGAAGCCGTGACTAATGTGAATATATCACACTTAAAAACCGTGATCTTTATGATTTTTTGTAGTAGTGATATTAAATAGCTTTTATGTTGTCATATATATGTTCTTTTAAAGAACCAATTATGAATTGTTATATGATAACGTCCTTAGTATTAAACTGTGATAGAGAAACCATGATAGGCGATTATGGTTGATGAGATCTCTAATCACTTTAATAAGTTTGATACTTAAATGTCTCTAGGTGATGTACTATTAAACAGGGCATTGATAGTATAAACAGACTAGCACGTATTAGATGTCTTCTGCTTTTAGAGCGAGGGATAGATCTCGTCTATCGAAGTGTAGAGACACTTGGGTATGCGTGGGCGTGTATTAGAGAATGCGTCGTTAGATCGACCCACTTACACGGATAAGTGTCACACTATGTGGCGGTTGTGTAATTATCCTTTTGACCGAGTCTTCATGGCATCATTGTGTGGATTGTCATGCTTTGACACTATTGAGGTTTCCCAGCCCGCGGGCGATCATGCGGTAGTGATTGAGTATGATCTTCAAGCATGCGGAGTATACATGATTGGTCGTCCGGGAATCGCGTATCCTTTGATTGGGATCGAATATCCGAAATGGCCTTCTTATAAAGGAATGTCTTACTCTCGTGAATCTTTGCAAAGTGGGAGTAAATGTGTTACTTGAGAGAGTATGATATCCAGATTATAAGATCTGATCGTTGATGTTTTGACACTCGACTAACGACCGTATGGATATTATTACAAATGATAGGATTGTAAGTTACACGGTGGCGCTTTCACATGAAAGGTAGTAGTCATTGCATTTGACTCTTCCGATGATTGGGGTCACGGTGTGTTGCTGACGCTATCCCGTGATCGTTAGGCATGAAGGGCATTTTCGTAATTTGCACTTTGTGTCTACGGCCAACATATTCGGAAGCCTATCGGGTCACACACATATGAACATCTAGCGGATTAAAATGTGGTTATAGATGATAACCAAATAAGAAAAGTTTATCTCGAGACTATAAAGGTTATAGTGGTAAATTAATATGGTGGTATTTATTTATTATGAATAAATTAAATACAAGATATTAATAATATTATATTAATTAAAGAATATTCGGATGCCAATTTATTGGCATATGAAGGCGCAATTTGTGTGTTTATAAGATACACTTGGATTGTGCAATTTAATTAATAGTATTACTATATATTAATATTAGATATTAATATTTATATATATATATGCACTCATACGTGACTTGCACATATGATGTGCATGTATTGCACTAACTTGTATATACATATATAGATTTATTTTGTGTAATACATATATATGTGATATATACACATGTGTAAATTGATTTATGGTAATAAAATAAAGATAGTCAGTATTAGATATTGACAATATCTTGGAAATATTCAATATAAGATATTGACAATATCCTAGATTTATTTGATATAAGATATTATAATAAATGAGATAAATCAATCAATTATATTTTTCTTATTTTATTGGGAAAATGTTTTCTTCTCCTCCACACTATATGGGGCGCCACTTTCATTATAAATAGAAGGTGGGTGTCAAGCTTTTTTGTACAACACAATTCCAAGAACTAATAGTTCTTGTGTAAAATAGAGAGCATCCTATAGAGAGTTGGAGAGAGGGGGAAAAGGCCGGTCTAGCAACCGGAGTTTTCCAATAGCAATCCATGATGGGATTCCGGCGGGCTGTTCGTGTGGACTAGCGGTAGATGCCGAACACTTGGGCGGCTCTATGCAGAACTACTCTCCTTAGACGGTCAAAGCGTCGATCTTATAGATCAACCAAGGTAACCACCGTCTGTTACTTATTTGTTTATTGCTTAAACGAAGTCGATCTTGGGTAAAAGGAAATCAAAATTTTGAATTCCGCTGCGTTCCCGCGTAGATTTCCTAACACATTGAACTTCAGCGGCGGTGTTGGAGAGTGTCTTATACTCAGCCTTAGTACTTCGTTTGGAGACATTGAGGTGCTGTTTAGAACGCCAACTGATAAGATTATGGCCAAGAAAATACAATAAGCACCAATCACTACAAAAAACTGGACTTGACGGAAGGTTACCGTCGCAAACTAGGCTTATTCCGTCGCAAACCCTAATTTGCGACGGTTATTATTTGTCGCATTTTTAGCAGCAAAACTGAGTTTTTGCGACGGTTTATCCGTCGCAAATTATTTGCGACGCATGTTGCGACGGATAATAACGTATTTTATTTTTTTTTTAAAATATAATTTCCGTCGCAACAAAATGTATAATCCGTCGCAAACAATTGTATAATCCGTCGCAAAAAATATATAATCCGTTGCAAAAAATTTATAATCCGTCGCACAAATTGTATAACCCGTCGCAAAAATTGTATAATCCGTCGCAAATATTTTTTATTATATAATTTATTTATTTTTAGATCCTTACATATCCGTCGCAAATACACTTTTCCGTCAAGAATACAACTTTGCGACGGAATATTGCCGTCGCAAAAATTAAATTAATCGAAAATTATGGTCGCTTTTGCGTGAATGCCAAACCACCGCCATAAACGGCCATAATTTTCCCGGTAGCATTACAATTGCTACCGCTATCAACAATAACAATATAAAAGGGATACGATACCAAAATAAATAAAACGATATGTCAAAGGGGATATGTCAAAGAGGATATGTCAAAGGGATAAAACGATATGTCAAAGGGATACGATAAGCCAAAATAAATAAAAATGTATAAAGCAATATGTCACCCATCGGACCCGGTGTACTACCTAAACCCATGTCACCTCCTCCAGTCCGTGATCGATCGGTCATCTCTGTCTTTGCCTCGTTACCGGGTTGCATCCTCCGGAAGGATGCCGCCAACCGGGTAATCCACTCCTCCATCTCGCGTTAGTCTGTCTTCCCGACGCTTTACTGTCTCTCTCTAGCTCCTCCAACCTACTTTGTTTACAGCATTAATCTGTCTTTCTCTCGCCATCTCCTGGGTGAGGCGGGTGAGTATGCCCGGAGAGTATGTCTCGGCGGATGAGTGTCGGCGATGAGCAGGCTGTCGTAGTACATGGAGGCGGTGACCACCCTATGCCAAAAACTCTCCTTCTTGTCGTAACCACCACCGCTTCAGTAATAAAGACGCGACTTCGTCGACAGGGGTGTCGTCAAGCGTCTCTGGGCTTTAGCCTTCTTGAGGTGAAGACGTCACGCAAAGTATGATATAAATTTGTTAGTAACAATAATTACATGATATATATATAATGTATATATAATATTTAGAATACATAACGTGCCAAGATTTTCTCAAACTTCCTCGAGACGGTTGCCCGACATTTTCTTCTTCGAACTAGTCACCGGATCTCCGACCGATAGGGCACTTCTCTGTTGTCCTCCATGGCCCGAGCGAAATCGATAACGCGCGTCTGCCCGTAGCATGTGTCCCAGGGATCTTCCCTTCCTCACCGGATCCAGAAGCTCGGTTTATCTTCTTTTTCGCAGATGTTTCCTTGAATGCCTATTCCGACATAAGATAAACAAGTTAGTACATACATATATATATATATATAACACAAGTATTATTAATTAAATATTGAATAATTGCTTACGGGACTCCCAATCCACTCCTCGAACTGACGGAGAATATCCGGGGTCATCCAAAGCCGAGCATGGGGGTTTGTTTGAGCCCGATACATATAATCACGGACCACATTGATAGCATACCGCTCAAAAGCTTCCACAACCAGTAGCTCCGTGGCGTAACTCGAGAAAGTTTGAAATGGCCTGCAACATAGTTATATATATGTTATATGTATAGTTATAATTATAGTTATATTTATATATAGTTATATTTATATGAGCAGCGTACGCACCTAAATGCGTGCCACCACTATCCTGCTTTGCTCCCGGCCGCATTATGCCACGTGGTGGCAAAAGTGTTGAAGCTTTGATTATGGCGGTCTTGGCCATTTTCTTGACATAGTTGTCGGTAAACTGTCATATTGAAAACAATAAGTTGTTATTATATTTGGTTAATCAAAATATAAATAAAAATACAAACAAATTAAAGCAAGATATGTATTAACTTACCATCTCCCTCGGGATCCAAAACCGGCAATCCAAGGTCACCATTGACAATGACACCCAAATCCTCCTCGGTCATCTGGTGTATCTCATCATCCAAACCGTGAGTCTGTGTGGAGGAAGACGCTCCGGGGAAGGGGGAACTACCCCTACCGCGTCTACCTCTACCTCTACCTCTACCTGACATCTATTTGACACAAAAAATGACGTTTATACTAATCTAAATGCAATTATAATAAAAGGCGTTTATACTAATTAATAATAAATTACAATGTTTAATACATTATTATTCACTATAATGACAAAATAAAATATTTAATACATTATTATTCACTATCACTACTAGAATGGAAGAGTTCTTCCTCCTCATCAGTATCTAGATCATCAACCGATTCTTCTTCCTCTCCATCTTCATTCTCGGATTCAACATCCACTTCTTGTTGAATGAAATCCGCCATCTCATCATCATCCAAGTCATTATCCCCAACATCGGAGTCAACGTGGACAATGTTAAGAGGATCAGACAATCGGGAAACATCATTGATCACTTGTTCTTGGAAAACGGTTTCCTTGACGGGAGCATCAATAGTCGATCTTGCCTTTGTTTTGAAAACAACCGACCATTGATCTTTGTCTTTTTTCAAACTTGGATATGGAGCATAGTAGACTTGCTCGACTTGATAAGCGAGAACAAATGGATCATAAAGCGCCATATTTCCTACCACGATGAACTTCAACTATCTTATAATCTTTATGCACATTCATGCCCGTTCGTAATTATCAAACCAATCACATTTGAACAATACGGCTTTGTAGACGATCGAATGTCCATAATACACCAACTCAATGATTTCATTTAAAGTGCCATAATAGTCGGCACCTTCCGTGGAATCGATACACAAACTCCGTTGTTGGTGAAGATTTACCAATATCAATTGCCGGTTGAATGTCCGAAAGTTGTAGCCGTTAATCGAATAACGTTTCCAAGTTTTGACTTGACGAAGGACCACTTGCCAAAGCTTTTAGCAAATCATCATTCAACAATGATGCTTGTTGTGCAAACCATTTGGTAAATTCATTTTCATGTTTATTCCAAATATCCATCGAGGTCAATTGAGGTTTGTTGAACACGAATAAATTGCTCGAACAATCTAAGAATGAATCATTTTGTCGATTAATGTATTTTTGTTCGAAAAAGCGTTAAGCATTGTATATATGTAGTAATGAGGTACTTACGATTCATACGGTTTCATGATTTCGCAGTTAGACAATACGTACTTGTGCACAAAGTCATATTCTTTATTATCCAAGAACCTCGTCTTGCACTTCCCGGTTGTTGTACCATTATGATCACGGAATAACTCGGTAAATCAAAAAGCGATTGCTTGATGCGAAGTCTCACCAACAACAAGATTCTTTGCTTTTGTTTCAATATGATCATCGTAATACATAGAACGTAAAGTTTGAAATCTCTTCCAACAAATACGCATTGCATATTGATCCTCTACGAAAGCTTTGTTACCAATCTTTTGTTTTAAGTGATTCAAAACCTTTCGAATGGATACATCCATCGATATTGCAGGACCACCAACTCGACCTCATCACGGCAAGTGTACGGTAAATGCTCCATCGAGTTAAAAACGCCTGAGGCAAAATCTTCTCTAACTTGCAAATAATCTCAAAGAATGTTATTCTCTAAACGAATCACGTCTTCTATTTTTAGGGTAGCGACACACAATTCTCGAAAGAATTGACTTATCTCGATCAATGCATTCCACTCATTTTTCGAATCAATTCTCGAGGGCAAGCGGCAACAAGCGTTCCATAAAAACGTGACAATCATGGCTTTTCAAACCACGTAGAATGTATTGATCATGATCTACGCACCTACTCAGTCTGAAGCATAACCGTCGAGAATTTCAACTTGGTGACCCATTCACACAACACTTTTCTTTTACGCTTGTCAAGAACAAGTGTACAATCGGGCGCTTTACGCAAAGCTCTTTCAAATCTTTAGCGATTTTGGACCGCAAGCGATTTGCCTTTAACGTCCATAACCGTGTCAATCAGTTTTTCAAAGAAGTTTTTCTCAATATGCATCACATCCAGGCAATGTCGAGCGGCAATGTTTTCCAATACGGAAGATCCCAAAAAATGCTTCTTTTCCACCAACCATTCTTGGAGTTTTAAGCCGTTTCAAGTCCGAATCGAGCCATCAATGATGCTTGGTAGGTGTTGTACAAATTCCCATACCTCCTCACCACTCAATCTACGGGGTGGAGTCGCGTGTTCATCTGTTTGGACTTCAAAAACCTTTATCGGTCACGAAAAATATGGTCTTGAGGAGAAATCGCGATGACAATCAAACCAAGTGCATTTACCACTATGTTTGAGCCAGAACGACTTGTTTCCATCACCACAATAGGGACAAGCTTTCACACCAGCCGTAGTCCACCCGGATAACATGCCATACGCAGGAAAATCATTGATAGTCCACATTAGTGCAGCCCTCATATGAAAATTCTATTTTGTGGATACATCGTAAGTAAACAACCCTGTTTCCCACAGCTGCTTCAACTCCTTAATCAATGGTTGCAAATAAACATCGAGGTTTCCTTTCGGATTTTTCGGCCCCGGTACAAGCACTGATAAGAATATAAACTGTCTTTTCATGCACAACCAGGGCGGAAGATTGTATGGTGTAACCATGGTAGCCAAAGCAAGAGTAGTTCTTCCCAAAATTACCAAAAGGTGCAAAACCGTCTGCATGCAAAGTCCTAACCGCACATTTCTAGGCTCCTTAGCAAACTCGGGGTGCATTTGGTCAAAATGCTTCCAAGCTTCAAATCACTTGGGTGGGCCATTATACCGCTTGTCCTGGGGTTTTCGCGTGCCACCTCATTTCCTTTCCTATATGTTTCGTGGCGTACAACCTTTGGAGTCTAGGTCCAATCGGAAATAAATCATCACTTTGTTAGGCACACGTTGACCTCTTGCGTTCGTTTTGGTTTATATAGATCATGGTCACACTTCCGACACTTGTCCAGTTAGCGTCCTCCTCCCAAAATAACATACACCCCGCGACACACGTGTATTTTCTCATGGGGTAGCTCTAATGCCTTTAACAACTTTTTGGTTTGATAGAAGTTCGAGGTCATTAAGTTATTCTTCGGAAGAATATCTCCTATCAAACCGGTAACCCGTCAACGCATTTGTGAGAGAGGTTGTGATCACATTTCAAAGTGAGCAACCTAGAAGCCGCTTGCAGTACGGAGACACTACTTCCATCACATACAGGTTCCTCTGCGTTTTTAGCATTTCAAAAAAACGATGCAACTTCAGGGTTTGGTGTCTCATTGTTCTCCTCTTGGTTAAGAAATTCTTCTCTTACGTGATCAATCCTATCACGTAATGCGTCATTAACCATGTCCCGATAAGGGTTCACATTCCGTTCTTCTTTGAGCGTTGATCGGAATGGGAAACTCTTCACCATGACACACCCAATCATAGTAGTTTGCGCAAAACCCATATTTAGTTAAATGTAATCTCACGTCATGTACGATCGAAAATTTAGTGTTCTTACACTTACTACATGGACACTTCATCATTCCATTATTTGCCCGAAACGAATCTAATCGCTTTGCATGTTTTATGAATTCCTCCACACCATTCACAAATACCGGGTTAAATTTCTTGTTAGCATCCAACCTCTCGTACATCCAACTACGTTCTATTCTCTTCATTTTCAATCCACACATCATATCATACAAAATATGAGACTAACAATAGTCTTTGAAGGTTGTCTCAACACTTTTGCAAACTCGAGTTTTACTCAACTTACTATGAAACTAACAACACTTTAACCTAAATTTTCAATTCATGGTCAAAGGTTCGACGTCAAAATAATTCGGAGGCTTTGCCGGATAACAAAAATACCCCCAAGTACCATTTTCCAAACGGGTAGGAACAGCACCTTTTGAGGACCTTATGTATGTTATGCTTATCATGTAAGCACATACTTATCATCATTTCAATCCAAATTCAACAAACCAATTCAACCAACATCCGGTTTCTAAACTAATATACATATCTATCCCAATTTCAATATCAGGCAATATCAAGAATATCTCAACAAACCATAACAACCATTTCAATAATGTAAGCATTTTCCTAACTTATCTAACTAATACACATAAGTAAGCATTTTCCTAACTTATAATTACTACACATATATATCTATAAATATATACTACATATGATACACTATATATATATATATATATTTATAACAAAAGGAAAAAATAAATTGAAAAAAAAATATAAAAAAATTACATACTACAATATATATATACATATACATACATATATATATATATATATATATATATATATATATATATATATATATATAACGAAAAAAATATACATACATATATATACACAAGGCGGGGAGGAGGGGGGAATCGGAGTGCAGGGAGAGAGGGGTGGGAAGGGGAGGGAAGAGGTTACCTGTGGGTGGGCTGCGGTGCAGTGGAAGGAGGTGGCGCCGAAGAACGACCAACAGGGGGGCGGGAGAGAAGAGGGGAAGAAGAGAAATGAGGAAGAAAAGGGATTAGTCGATTGATATCCGCCGTTTTAACGACGAATTTAATGTCCGTCGCAAACTAACCCTACTTCCGTCGCAAAAATCTAAATTCAAAATTATAAAATAATTTTATAAAACTTTATTAAATATTCCGTCGCAAAATAATAAAAATTCCGTCGCAAAATGTCCCACCAAGTGGAAAAATTGGTACCAAACTGTCCCGCCAAATGTCCCGTCGCAAACAATAAAACATCCGTCGCAAACGTAAATTTGCGACGGAAATAAAGTCCGTCGCGAAAATTCCGTCGCAAAACTGCTGTTTTTTTGTAGTGAATAGAGCGGCAATTATCCGTATCCGCAGCCCAATCAGAGTTAGAATACGCAGTAAGAGTGAGAGGAGAACGCCGGGAGAGAAAGAGTCTATTAGAGATCGTGTATTTAAGATACCGTAAAATTAGTTTGACTGCAATCCAATGATAGTCGGAGAGGGAGCATGCATGAACTTACTGACTTTATGAACAGCAAATGCAATATCGGGGCACGTGAAGCTAAGATACTGAAGACCACCAACCACTGTCCGATACAAGGAGAGATCGGCAAAGGGAGAATCCGAGGTGGCAGTGAGTCGGGAAGAGGCCGACATAGGAGTAGGGCACGACTTTTCTTTGTCCATGCCAGCACGCTGAAGCAACTGGAGAATATACCTACGCTGAGTTAAATAAAGAACATCAGCGGTAGAGAGGGCTTCCACCCCCAGAAAATAGGATAGAGAGCCAAGATCTTTAATAGGGAACTGAGAGCCCAAGTAAGAGATGACCTGCACAATAAGAGAAGCCGAAGTACCTGTAACAATCACATCATCAACATAGATAAGAATATAGAAACGATCACCAGCACGAGAGTAGATATATAGAGATGTGTCTGCTTTGGAGGCAGTGAACCCAAACCAAGATCCCAAGTGTTAGTACGCAGCAGAGCATTAATTTCCTATCTCATTGCATTACGCCAAACTTGGTGTTTGGAGGCTTAGGTGTAGGAAGTGGGATCGGTGTTGGTGGAGGTGGTAAGAAGGGCACGGGGTAGGGGATAGCAAATAAAATCATCCATTTGTTTGGGTTTGAGAGAGTTGGTCTTGGTACGAGTGACCATTGGGTGAATATGTGGCTGGGAGGATTCGGCTGCATGGCTTAGACTGGGCTCGGCTTCATGGCTTGAGGTGGGCTCAGCTGGAGAAGTAGGTGAGGTCAAGGAAGGGGAGGTAGGAGTAGAAGAAGGAGGGGCTAATGGGGCCGCAGGGGAATACGATGGGGAAGGTGGCGCCATAGTTAAAGAGGAAGGTAACGGGACGGTCATATTATCCGAGAGTAAGGGTGGATTAGACGAGGTATAGGGAAATTGACTCTCATAAAAAACAATGTGGCGAGAGATGTAGACGCGGCCAGTGGATAGGTCGAGACACTTATAACCATGATGCGATGTACTATATCCAAGGAAGATGCATGACTTGGATCGAAAATCGATTTTATGGCTATTGTAAGGACGAAGGTAGGGCCAACACGCACAGCCGAAGACACGGAGGAAGTAGTACTCGGGGGAGCGTCCATGGACTAATTCGAAGGGAGTTTTATTGTTTAGTGCACGAGTGGGGAGGTGATTTATAATGTAATTAGCGGTGATGAAGGCATATTCCCAATACAGGAGGGGTAAGTGAGATTGAGCTAAAAGTGAGAGACCGACTTCGACAATTTGGAATTGGCGGTGACGTCGTTCAACGGTGCCAGCTTGTTCGTGAGTGTGGGGACACGAGAGACGGTGAATGATGCCGAGGGAGGTGATATAATGGGGGAGGTGACGATATTCACCATGCAAACGGTTTGTAGGGCCTTTAGTTTTGTGTTGAATTGTCGCTCAATCATGGTTAAGAAATTACGGAAAGTAGATTCAACATCATATTTACGTTTTAAAGGAAACAACCACAGATATTTTGTAAAATCCTCAAGGAAACTAACATAAAAACGAAACCCATAAATCGAGGTTTCAGTACACGGATCCCAAACATCCGAATAAATTAAATCCAACAGTGCAGAAGAAGTAAAATCAGAAACATAAAGTGGTTGATGATGACTTTTTGCTAATTGACATGGTGCACACACAGTAGTGGGTGCTTTATTGGAAAAAGAAATAGAAGATCGGCCTAATGCTAGACGCAACACAGGAAACGAGCAATGTCCAAGTCTTTGGTGCCAGGTAGTGGTGGAGACGGTGGAAGCAGCAAGAGCATGAACATGTGTACGGTTGAAGGAGAAATGGTAGAGGACATCCTTGACATAGCCTCTATGATGGACGCGACCCGAGTAGTCCTTCCCAAGAAAATAAGAGTTATGAAATTCAAAGAATACGGCATTATCATTGGCAAATTTACAGACAGATAATAAATTTCAAGTGAACAAAGGGGAAAGTAAGACATTATTAAGAACATAAGTGCGCGTTGGGGAATTAAAGAAAGAAGAACCGAGGTGAGAAATTTTTAAAACTGTACCGTCGCCGACGTGGACTTTTTCCGGACCTTCATACGGTTCATAGGACAAGTTGAGATTTTGGAGATCATTAGTGATGTGATGAGAGGCACCTGTATCAGCTATCCAATCGGACGGAGGTGGATAATATGGTTGGGAATAATAAGCACAGGGTGGTCGGGCCGGGAGGGGGGACGAGGGCCGGGTGGGGAGTAGAGATGGGAGGAGTATACCTGTAGTAACAATTATAAGCTGTGTGGCCCACGCGTGAGCAAATTTGACAAATAGATGAGCCATCACCGGTGTATGGAGGGCGGGGAGAGCCACGGCCACGCCCCCGGTGATGAGAGATAAATTTATGATCATTATTACGATATTTCGCCCCAATATTGATACCATTTTGAGCATTATTGTATCAAATCAAGTCAAAATTACTAAGTTTTATTCAAATGTATAAGTAGTAGTTATTATATAAATTATCGTATTTTTATTAGTTTTTGTATCGGTTTAGTAAGCGGAGTGTCGTGTCGGATTCGTTTGGTATTTTGGTGGTTCATTGCAGGATTATACATTGACCAAGATTCCACGTAACGACATGTTTTGAGTCTAAAAGATGTGTTTAGAGGGTTAGAAGAAGGTGCCACAAGTTTATAAGTTCAACGGAGCAAATTTTCTAAGTACTTAAATCGTTACATATTTTCGACGGAGATTTGACCCAGCTTATAGGCATTTTCAGGGGATGACTTCTTAATGAAAGTTGTAGATCTTCACATAAGCTTTCCAACGCACTTTGAATCACGTCAATTGGAGTTCTAAAACTCAAGTTATGGTCAATTGACTAATCGATTCGGATTAGTAGAAATCCCGTAAAAGACTCGACATACGAATGGCTCATCAAAACGACATTTTATGAATAAGTTTCCTTCATAAAAGTTGTATATCTTCAAGAAAGCTTTCCAATGGATTTTGAATCAAGTCAATCGGACTTCTACAACTCAAATGGTGGTCAAGTGGCTAATTGATTTGTATTAAGGAAAATGTCGCAAAAACGACACGTAATGGGAATGGCCCATCAAAAGGCGTTTTCTGAAGAAGAGTCCTTCATGAAAGTTGAAGAATTTTCCGAGAGCTTAATTTTGACGTTTGAATCATAATTTTTGGAGGTCTACAACTCAAGATATGAATTTTATAAGTTTTAGAAGGATCTAAATTATCACCACCGGATCGATCCGGCCCTTTCCCGGATCGATCCGGCACTTCAATTTGGCTATATATACAGAGCTTCATGGAACAGAAGCTCTGCCCCTTTCTCTTCTAATCTCTTTTCTTTCTCTCGTCCATGCTTCTTTCTTTTTATTTTTTTTTTATTTTATTTTATTTTTTGGATCATATATATATATATATACATATATGATATATATATATATACACACACACTTCATGTATATATATATATTCTATATATGAATATATATGTGATAGATCTATCTATATATTTATATAGATCTAGATCTAGATCTCGTTTTCATCTCGTTTCTTCTTTTATTTTCTTTTGGGGGCCCGTATATACATATATATGTCCATGTATGTATGTATATATGTTTTTCACATATATAAATAAAATGGTTATAGTATCGTTGTAATGGCGGAATAATTATCGAAGATTGTTGATTTGAAGCTTTGGCATGTTAGATCCGTGGAAACGACTTGATTCGATAGTCATAACCGGTAATATATTCTAAAATTGTTATGTTTATTATTTCTATTTCTATTTATATATGATATTAAACTAAAAATATATCTAGCCAAGATATGAATCAATTAGTTAATCTTTTGGTAAAATGAATGATCGACTCGTAATAATGATTAAAATCAATTATGATGAATCTCTTTCTTTCTGCGCTTAATGAAACGTTAAAATTGAAAGACCGGAGGGTAAAATTGGCCGAGTGAAAGCGTGACAACGGAACCCGATTTCCTACCCGAAGCGATTTGTCCTAAAAGATGAATCTTATTGAAATTTGTACTCGCGATCGTAATAATGTTAAATCATCGCTTTAATTGAAACTTAAACCGGAAAGTTGAATCGTCCGGCTTTGACAACCGGAGCCTTTTAAATAAAATTGACCGTTTGACGAACGGAATGACTCCTTTTATCTAAAGGTAGATTTGTACTCGGGACTGTTCGTAAAAACCGTGCATGATTGTGGATCTTGGGTGATGACAATGGACATATGACAATTTCATACGCTCGTGTGAGGAGGAGTTGTCTAGCTTAGAGTACACCGATTCATATATAATTTACACCTTGAATAAAGGAAGATCTGTCTCATTTATTTCTACTAAAAGATATTGATTCAATAGAATGTATTCTTGGCTAGATCCAAAAATATATATTATATTAGTATTTATTTGTTTTATTTAATGTTTTACTAACATCTAACTCTAACATTACTAACTAATCTAATCGATCTAACATAATCTAACCCGAGGAAACCGATAAAACTGCGACTTAGATCGAGTTAATAATAGCTTCTTGGTGTTTAACCCCACTTAAAAGAGTTACCATGTTTTCCCGAGGAATACGACTGACTCACCGACTAGCACTACAATTTGACCCGGTACACTTTGCCGGTTAGGATCTGTATAGCCTAGAAAGGTCCGTCAAGATTTTGGCGCCGTTGCCGGGAAAACGTCGCTAATTTCTTTCTTTGTGTCTGTGGTTACTACTTGTATTAGCTCAAAATTCTCGAGATAAGTCAACACTCTTCTTATCACATTTCTATTTTTATTTTCCGTTGGTATCTACCTTCTTTTAGTTATCAATTTTCTTCTTCTATTAAATTCGAGTTATTTTCTATTTTCGATAGTAGAAAGTAAGCGTGGTCATAACAAATGAGGATAAGTCAATACATTTCTCAATCTCATTTGTATTTTTATTTTCATTGGTACCTACCTATTTGGTAAGATATCAATTTTTTTATAAAATACTCGATAAATACCGAGTGGCTTCGTAATTACCGAGAAAAAAAAAAAAAAAAAAAAAAAAAAAAAAAAAAAAAACTACTCGGTAAATATCGAGTGGATTCGGTAATTACCGAGGAGAAAAAAAAAAGTGGTTTTTTTATCGATTTTGTGTTATTTTCTATTCGATATTTTCTATTCCACAAGAATTGTCAAATCGAGTTACGAAAATGGCCGAAACCGTTGGTGAAACACTCAACAAGGGATTGCTCATGCTCAAGGGTATGGCCAAAACCTTAATCAGAATTTACCTCAACCTAATAACCAGAATCAGAATAATAGAAATAATCAGAATCGGAATAAGCATAATCACCCACCAAACCCGAGACCTATATGTGATCAGACCGTAAGAAGGTACCAGATTAATAATCCAATTCGTTTACCCAATAAAGGAGCAAATAATTTCGAAATAAAATCTCATCTTTTTGGTTTAATTGACACAAGAGCCCAATTTCTAGGAGAAGATGATGAGGATCCACATCATCACCTCTATCTTTTCGAAGAATTGTGTAATGACCAAAAGTCATGGTGCTCATCGGGAATTAACGAGGATGTCTTTGTTTCCTTTTTTAAAAGGAAGAGCACGAGATTGGTTTTTGTCACTTCCACATCATTCATTGACTAGTTGGGAGGAGATTCAATCCGAGTTCTTAAAGCAATATTTTACTCCTGGTAGAAAATTGGAATTAATAGTCGAAATTGCCAACTTTAAACAAGGATCTGAAGAAATGCTTGGGAATGCTTGGGAAAGATTTAAAAAACTATTAAGAGCTTGTCCCGATCATGGTTATTCCTTAGATATGCAAATCCAACTTTTCTGTCGTAAATTAAGGAAAGACTCACGTGCAGATGTAGATCATGCATGTGGTGGTTCGTTAATGATGAGTGAAGCCCAAATAGTTTACGATGCTATAGAAAAGATTTCCAAAAATAACAGAATGTGGGAAACCGGTTCTAGCACCAGGAAAGTAGCATTTGCAGGAGAAAGTACATCGAATACAGAAGTCCTAGCACACTTGGAGAATTTGAGTAGGAAATTTGACGGCTTATTAGCCAGTAAAACGATAAACTCAGAAAATGTCATATCGAATGAATACTCAAGTCATGATAATGTGTCATTAGGGATAGAAGAACCAGAAGGATATTCAAGGGAAAAGGTGAGTTTTTTACAGCATAGGAATTTGAACGATGCATATTCAAACTCGTTTGATGCTATTAAAAGAGATCACTCTACTTTTCGTTGGTCTGAAACCCCTAGTAAGCAAGGACAACCACCGTATCCAGTCCAATATAAGAATCCATATCTAGTTTATCAAGGAGATACCTCGAATCAGAATCTACAATCATTACCTAGATCGTATCCACAATATACCACTCAAAGCATACCAGTCACCCAAAGTTCAACTCAACTGAAGGAGTTGATAAATGGGAGAAATTAATGGAAAATCGATGGGTATGATGTCAACTCAAGCTCAAAATATGGAAACCATGATGACTTCTATAGTACGATCACTAAGGATATGAGTACGTTGAAAACATCTATAAGTGGACATGATACCGAATGAGAATTGTAGAAGCTTCATTACGGAATTTGGAATATCATTTGAGTAGAGAAGAGGAACGTAAAACAATGAAACCTTCAGAGAGCCGCCAAGTAATACCGAAAGAAACCGGGAGAGGTAAATCTTTGTTATTACTAGAAGTAGAAGAATCTGTGGAAGTAATGGATTAGAAAACATGAGAATTAATGAAGTAGAGGATGATTTAGATGGTAAATTTGAAAAGGATATGGAAAATAAACCGGAATTCACTAAAGAGGAAGAGGACATTATTGAAGATTTCCTAAGACGTAATGGATATATTGAACACGAAAATGAGGAATGGGTCAAGATTCCTAGAATTTTGAAAAATCCAAGAATGAGTAGGACCTTGACCAATGATCATGTTGAGAATGAATCAAGTTTGGAAGGGCCAATTCAAACCAAACCTTATCCGGCTCAATCCAAATTCATCTCGGTTCAACCAGATAGGACAACACCACATCCACTGCATATTTTGAAGAAAAAGGTACTGAATGATGACACACTATGTCTTCAAAAGGCACAATCATTCAAGGAAGCTTTACCATCTTCATCTAACGATAAGGGTAAGGGAGGTATTCATTCTAACCCTACTGATCTTGAATTACTTCCCATTCCCGAGAAATGAAATGAAAAAGATGAAGTTGGATAATAAGTATGCATATTTTCTCGACACTTTTCGGTGCTTAAATATTAATATCCCTTTCATCGATGTTTGTAAGGGAGAGTTTAGTTTGGGAGTTAATCATGAGAGCGTTGTCTTCAACATTTACATTTCATTGAAATATCCATGCATTACACTAGAATCTAGTTCTTGTGTAGACACTTTGTGTCCCCTTGTTGTGGATCGTACTAACACGCAGGTAATTGAAGAAGATGACTCCAGCAATAATGTGAAGGCTCGCAAACCGAAAGCTCGAAAATCAAAGGAAAAGTTCAAGAATCGTGTGGATTGGTGGAAATTGTCTAACCTCTGTTGGAAACCAAGATTGAAGAAGGATGCGATGCGCGTGAGGATGACCCACCACCAAAGTGCTTTAAAATCAAGCACGGTAAAGTCTGGCTATAGACTATAAATGTAGTCAATGACGGGTACTATCCTTCCTTTTTACTCCTTAAGCATTTATTTTTAGTGGATTATGTGCTTAATTGTTACTTGCTTTTGTGAGTAATTGTTAGAAGTATCCCGTTTTGTTTAGTATATTATATTAGTTAATCATTATCATTTTGGTCGAGCAAACGACGTTAACCAAAAGCGCTACCGGAGGCAAACCATAAAAATGTTAAATATAATAATTACTCATACTTTGGATGATACTTTGGTAATACTTCGGATTGATTTTCATTTTGTTTCACCAAGTCTTAGGATGAATGTTTGAATGTCATTATAAAGGGAACGATTAGGTGGTTATCCGAAAATCCTGATGGATAACAAAGATAAAATTCAAATGCATCATTTCTTAGACTTAGGTTGTTAGAACGATTTGAAATAACCCTTGAGGATCTGGGTATAAAAGACTCAGAGTTAATACTTGTCACATATTTCATTTCATGATCTAGTCTGTTATAAATTTCAAAAATAATGTGTGACATGTATTAATTCAACTACTGTGGAATATTGTGTGTTTTAAATCAATAAAAGTATATGTGGTGTGTTTATCTACCCTTTTGCATTACACTGTCACACTCCACATACTTTTATTTTATTTGCACACACAATGGTCATAACTTTAACCCACCCACCCACCCACCCTTTCATATAATCCGAGTATTTGTTTTGACTTGTTTTAGTGCACCATTGCTTTCCCAACAACTTATTTACACTCACTTTACATTGAGGACAATGTAAGTTCGTAAGTGGGGAGTGGAGTTGTTGGTCTAGCAATGGCATTAATGTTTATTTTGTATCAATAAATCTCTTAGTTTTCGATCTTTTTCGAACATTATTTAGTTGATTAAAATAAATTGTATAAGGTATATAGTTCATGGATTTGAAGATATAATGATCGATTTGGATGTGTATAACCAATGTGAACCGTAAGTGCATTGTAATTCCAAATATATTTGTGTAACATGAATTCATTGTTCACGTAAGCCTTTGATATTGAAGCGAAAAATTTTAAACAGTATCCATTCAGTATCCTAGTGGTTATTCTAGAGAAATAGTAGTAACTTAGTACCTAACTTTTGAACGTGTACTGTGAATATCTGAATGTTTGAATGTGATAGAAAGGATATAAGTTAAGTTTATGAAAAAAAAAAAAAAAATACCAAATTAAGATGAACTATCTATATGTTGGTTGTAGCTACCAATGATTTGAGTGCAGTAGGGCGTTATCACGAAACGTCCTATATCACTATGAGGTTTAAAAGCTCCCGACTGCCTGATGATAGTAGTCCAGCTAGGGTGTTATCACGAAACGTCCTATTGCTGGGAATGAAGGCATATGCTACACATGTGAAATTAAGTTCATCAAAAGAAAAAAAAAAATTTAAGCGTGGTTGAAAACTTAGCTATCTTCTGACTATCCCCAGTATAAACTGAATGATATGCTTTAGGGATTATCCTAATAAGTACTCGGAAGAACTTTGTGTGGGCTCATTCACGCTTATACCTAGGAAAGTCATTAGGGGTCGTCTCGAATGGATATTTGTGTGTTTTGCTTGATTTATTCAAGAGAGGATAGTGGAAATTGAAAAGGCTTGTCACACACACACACTGTTATACATTTATATTGAGGTTAAAGCCTGGTTGTAATTCTAATGGTTGTATTATCTAGTTGTTCCTTATACCTTCTATCTTCATGAATTTATCTCTTATTCATTTTGTTTTATCGCTTGTTTTGATCGAGGACGACCAAAAGCTAAGTAGGGGGTTGTGATGAGAGATAAATTTATGATCATTATTACGATATTTCGCCCCAATATTGATACCATTTTGAGCATTATTGTATCAAATCAAGTCAAAATTACTAAGTTTTATTCAAATGTATAAGTAGTAGTTATTATATAAATTATCGTATTTTTATTAGTTTTTGTATCGGTTTAGTAAACGGAGTGTCGTGTCGGATTTACGTTTGGTATTTTGGTGGTTCATTGCAGGATTATACATTGACCAAGATTCCACGTAACGACATGTTTTGAGTCTAAAAGATGTGTTTAGAGGGTTAGAAGAAGGTGCCACAAGTTTATAAGTTCAACGGAGCAAATTTTCTAAGTACTTAAATCGTTACATATTTTCGACGGAGATTTGACCCAGCTTAGAGGCATTTTCAGGGGATGACTTCTTAATGAAAGTTGTAGATCTTCACATAAGCTTTCCAACGCACTTTGAATCACGTCAATTGGAGTTCTACAACTCAAGTTATGGTCAATTGACTAATCGATTCGGATTAGTAGAAATCCCGTAAAAGACTCGACATACGAATGGCTCATCAAAACGACATTTTATGAATAAGTTTCCTTCATAAAAGTTGTATATCTTCAAGAAAGCTTTCCAATGGATTTTGAATCAAGTCAATCGGACTTCTACAACTCAAATGGTGGTCAAGTGGCTAATTGATTTGTATTAAGGAAAATGTCGCAAAACGACACGTAATGGGAATGGCCCATCAAAAAGGCGTTTTCTGAAGAAGAGTCCTTCATGAAAGTTGAAGAATTTTCCGAGAGCTTAATTTTGACGTTTGAATCATAATTTTTGGAGGTCTACAACTCAAGATATGAATTTTATAAGTTTTAGAAGGATCTAGAATTATCACCACCGGATCGATCCGGCCCTTTCCCGGATCGATCCGGCACTTCAATTTGGCTATATATACAGAGCTTCATGGAACAGAAGCTCTGCCCCTTTCTCTTCTAATCTCTTTTCTTTCTCTCGTCCATGCTTCTTTCTTTTTATTTTTTTTTTATTTTATTTTATTTTTTGGATCATATATATATATATATACATATATGATATATATATATATATACACACACACTTCATGTATATATATATATTCTATATATGAATATATATGTGATAGATCTATCTATATATTTATATAGATCTAGATCTAGATCTCGTTTTCATCTCGTTTCTTCTTTTATTTTCTTTTGGGGGCGATATATACATATATATGTCCATGTATGTATGTATATATGTTTTTCACATATATAAATAAAATGGTTATAGTATCGTTGTAATGGCGGAATAATTATCGAAGATTGTTGATTTCAAGCTTTGGCATGTTAGATCCGTGGAAACGACTTCGATTCGATAGTCATAACCTGTAATATATTCTAAAATTGTTATGTTTATTATTTCTATTTCTATTTATATATGATATTAAACTAAAAATATATCTAGCCAAGATATGAATCAATTAGTTAATCTTTTGGTAAAATGAATGATCGACTCGGTAATAATGATTAAAATCAATTATGATGAATCTCTTTCTTTCTCTGCGCTTAATGAAACGTTAAAATTGAAAGACCGGAGGGTAAAATTGGCGAGTGAAAACGTGACAACGGAACCCGCTTTCCTACCGAGGCGATTTGTCCTAAAAGATGAATCTTATTGAAATTTGTACTCGCGATCGTAATAATGTTAAATCATCGTTTAATTGAAACTTAAACCGGAAAGTTGAATCGTCCGGCTTTGACAACCGGAGCCTTTTAAATAAAATTGACCGCTTGACGAACGGAATGACTCCTTTTATCTAAAGGTAGATTTGTACTTTCGGGACTGCTCGAAAAAACCGTAATAACGATTGTGGATCTTGGGTGATGACAATGGACATATGACAATTTCATACGCTCGTGTGAGGAGGAGTTGTCTAGCTTAGAGTACACCGATTCATATATAATTTACACCTTGAATAAAGGAAGATCTCATCCTCATTTATTTCTACTAAAAGATATTGATTCATAGAACGTATTCTTGGCTAGATCCAAAATATATATTATATTAGTATTTATTTGTTTTATTTATGCTTTACTAACATCTAACTCTAACATTACTAACTAATCTAACTGATCTAACATAATCTAACCCGAGAAAACGATAAAATCTGCGACTTAGATCGAGTTAATAATAGCTTCTTGGTGTTTAACCCCACTTAAAAGAGTTACCATGTTTTCCCTGAGGAATACGACCTGACTCACCAGACTAGCACTACAATTTGACCCGGTACACCGCCGGTTAGGATCTGATAGCCTAGAAAAGGTCCGTCGGCCTCGATAATTATTCGAACCTCGCCCACGGTAACTAGAATTACTATTATTGTTTTGCTGAACGGAAGATGTTGCAGCATGAGCAGTCGGGGAAGACGAGTTGGATGGTGTTGGGTTGGGAACGACGGGTCGGTTATGGAGGATACGAGCTTCAACGGTGAGCAATTATGCATAAACTTCATCCACGGTGAGGCTGGATTGAGCACCAAGAGTAGTCACCAGGAAGTCGTAATCGGAGGGGAGACCAAATGCAAAACATAGGCAATAAAATCTTCATCGTAAAGGTGGCGGCGCGCGAGAGATCATCGGCTATACGCTTGAGTTTAAAGTAATAGTCGGCGGCGGAAAGCTCCTGCTTGCAAGTAGATGCTAGTTCTGTCTGAAGTTGAATGATTTTAGAATGGCTGACCGAGGCAAAGGAGGTTTGGAGGGCCGTCTAGATTTCCGCCGAAGTGGTGGCGGTATAAACTTGCATCAATACATCATCCATGAGAGAATAGGTTATAGTACTCAATATCAAATTGTCTTGCTTGCTCCAATCCGCATAGGCTGGATTTGGGGATTCATTTCTGTCCTTGTCTGTAAGTGTGGTGGCCGGAGCTTTGATCGAACCATCGATGTAACCGTAGACTCCTTGACCCTTATGGTAAGGGACGATTTGTGCACGCCACAGTTGATAATCGTGCCGAGATAATTTGGTGATGTGAATTGAAGAGGAGAGAGTGAAAGAGGGATAGGAAGAGGAGGAAGAAGACGTTGCCATCGTTGCAGCATCAGTGAGGCCAGACATGCTTGTCGGAGAAAAAGGTAAGTCCGGTAAGGGTTAGGGTTTTGGCTTATTTTTGGCGTAATGATAATAAGAGAGAAAACGGAACCCGCTCTGATACCATATTGTAATTGAGAATAACAAAATATTTTCCATTGATATCACAATTGAGTACATCGAGTATTTATAGTCATTGAGTGACTTGGCCTACAAGTATTAAATATAAAATATAAAATACAATACTTTAAATATTTATTCGGTATTGATAATATCCTCAACAACAATTATCATAACATATTTCATACATTTAATTATAATATAATTGTTGTTACTAATAGCATAGTACAAATAATGTGAAAGTATTTTAGCAGAACTATATATTATTGCTAATTGTTTGTGATCACTTGTTCTGTGTGACTGTATGATTGGTGCGTTCACAGCTTTGATCATTTAATAATAAGATGGAGGAATGTCTGCCGCATAATGTATAGTACAAAGATAGGTATGTTTGCAATGTACTGTTTCTATCATACATTTTCCACTCTAAAGTCTAAACTAATGTGGCCCGTAATGTTTAGCTTATGTCGGCCGCCAGTTGTTAAAATAATTAATATTACGGCGGATCTTTGAGAAAAAGAAAAAAAAAAACATTAAATGATAGAGCTTGAAACGCGTTGCAGAACGATTTAAAAAACCATTGGTATTATAAATGAACAATTTTTATAGGACAAATTTTTTCTAAAATATGGAGAATTTTTTATAGGACAGAGGTAATATTCGAAGAGTGGTTATTATATCCTGTATTTATCAATCAATAATCATTATACAAGATTTAATTACTCAAAAGTGCCTAAAACATAACAGTGCCTAATATAAAATGCCACATTGTTGGAAGAGATTGCCCACACTTGAGAGGGGTGTTGGGAGAGATTTCCACACTCTTGAATGAAAAAATTATGCAAGTGTTGGGACAGATTGTCCACACTTGAGGGGGGTGTTGGGAGAGATATCTTACTCTTGAATGTATAAAGAATATAGTAGCGTCTTTACTAACACCAATTGGTTTTAGTACAACGGTAAGCGCTTGATCTTTTCATGATATCGGAGTCAGAGGTTATGTGATCGAACCCTGGTTGGAACATTATTTAAAAAAAGAATTGTGCAAGTGTTGGGACAGATTACCCACACTTGAAGGGGTGGTGTTGGGAGAGATTTACTAACTGAGGGGGGGTCTTAGTAACTGATTTTTTTTAATCACGTGTGGTAAATAAAAAAAATTGGAAACTACTAGGTTCTACTCTAAGCACCACGCTAATCGAATATTCTTCGCACGTTCGACAGCTTTGGATAAGAAGACATACGCTGGTGGACGTTCCTCACTACTCCCGTGTATAATCTTATTTCGCCACTACCGAATTCCATTGACCGCTTCCGACCACAAGTTGTACTTTCCTTTCCTATATTCAATTTCAGCCATGCTACCCCGTTGTTTGTCTGAAAGAATTGTGATCTGTCGTCCTCCGGTACACAATTATTCCAAACATCATTTGCCTAGGGGCAGTCTCTTAAGGCATGGAGGATAGATTCCTCTTCTTCTCCGCAGAGATTACAAATCGGGTTCTCTGCCACATGTCTATTGTAGAGAAATTCCTTAACAGGGAGAGTTTTATGCGCAATGGTCCATAAGAGGAAGCTAGACATTGTCGGACCTTTTAATTCCCAAATGTGTTTCCAAAGTTCATCATCTTCATTGGTGTTATGATCTTGCTACTGCCACGAGTGTCCTGAAGAAACTGTGCATTTCCCTTTGGCATCCCCTTTCCACACAACCCCTATACTACTAATTTCCATACCATCCCTCAGGCAAGCATACGCCTTGTAGATTCCTCGCCAGGATGGAGAGTAGCCTGCCTTGGCCACATTTGTCAACTGTTTATATTTATGCGCCAAAGCCTTCACCCACAAGGCCTCTTTCCGATTTATAAGGTCCTATACAAGCTTTCCCAAGAAGGCTATATTCATACACACCATCTTTCTGAAACCTAGACCTCCTTCCTGTTTCTTCGTGCAAAGGGTGTCCCATGCCAGAGTATGCATTTTTCTACCATTTTCATCGTCACCCCAAAAGAAGCTTCTACAAAAAATTTCCATGTTATTCAAGATGGTAATTGGAAGCATGGTAGTTTGCATAATGTAGTAGGGTTGCGTAGCCAAGGAACTTTTAATGAGAACGCACTTACCTGCCTTGGATAGAGCTTTAGTCTTCCAGGTTGCCAGCTTGCTTCGCATTTTGTCCACTAAAAATTTAAAATGAGACACTCTCATTCTACCATAAATTAACGGGACCCCCAGATACTTGCCAAGATCTTTGGTGTAGGACATACTCAATTTTTGGCCTATGGCCGAGATCAACTGATTTCCAACATTACTACTAGTAAAAAATCTGGATTTGGATGTACTGATTTTTTGCCCAGAGCATCTACAAAAATCATTCAGGACTGCATCGATAACCTGAGCATGTTGTTCGCTTGCTTCTCCAAATAAAATGAGATCATCAGCGAAGAAAATATGAGATCTTCACTGGCTTCCATTTCGCACTCAAAACTTCCATACAGAGGACAAAAAGATATGGTGCAATCGGGTCTCCCTGTCTTAAGCCCCTATTCGGGTTAAACGCCTCCAGCTTCTCCACATTCCATAAAACTGACAACGTAGTAGAGGTGATGCAGTGCATAAGCAGCGTTTGAAGATATTCTGCCAGGCCTACAGAATTGATAACATTTTTAAGGAATGTCCAACTCACTTGGTCATACGCCTTCTCAAGATCCACTTTAATTGCCATGTAGCCTTTTTTCCCCTTCTTTCTATTAGTGAATGAATGGATAACTTCTTGTGTTTTATAATATTCGTTGAACTGCCCCGTCCAGGTATAAAGGCGCTTTGGGTATCGTTGACCAGCTTACTTATCACACTCTGTAGCCAATTTCCCAAGACTTATGTAATTATTTTGATGATGACATTCGCTAAAGCAATTGGCCTGAACTGACTCGGTAGTGCCGGTTGATCCAGCTTAGGAATTAACGTTATCAGAACTTCATTTAAGTGTAGGGGGAACCATGCTGTTTCGAAAGCTCTCTTAACAAAGTCGATTACAGACCGTCCTATTGTACCCCAGCATTTCTTGAAAAATATTGAGGGTAGGCCGTCCGGACGTGCAACCTTATATGTACCCATATCAAAGACTGCTTCTTCGACTTCCTTTTCGCAAATCTGTCTATTGAAGTGTTGTCGGTCAGTTTGGGTTAAAGTAGGCTTGGGTAGTGGGCAGGTGCAGCATGGTGTTCATCCTCCCTTGAGTATAAGGCCATAAAATAATTCCTCATCATATTATGTATCTCACTCTCCTCAGTGCTCTATGTTCCATCAGATCTCTTGAGTGTTGTGATGCTATTTTTTTGTTTCCTTTTAATTGAAGTGAGGTGATAAAAATGAGTATTCCGTTCCCCCTCCGTAATCCATTCCAAGTGCGATTTCTGGTGCCAGTACTTTTCTTCTTGGATCAAAATATCTGTGAATTCTGCCTTCAGTTGTCCTTCAAGTTCCAGTAGATACGAGGACAGGTACTCTGCCAATGCTTCTTGTATCCCTGCCAGCCTCTTACTACAAGTTCTTTTCCTACTGAATATATTACCAAAGACGTTTATGTTCCATCAGCTTGCTTTCATCATAAACTTCTTTGCTGCTACCCCAAAGTCTGATTCCATATGGTCCCAACTTGCCTCAACAAAGTCCTCAAATTCTGAGTGCTCGAACCAGGCATTTTGAAATATCAACGGAGGAGGCCCTTTTCCATTTCTTCATGTTCGTCTCTAAGTGAAGAAAAAGGGGTGATGATCTGAATGAGTGCTTGTGAGGTGTGTTAATGTGGTTTCTGGAAACATGAAGATCATGTCCACATTACACCACGCTTGATCTAATCGTTCTTTAATTGGTTTCCCCTTATACAATGGTCCCTTCCAAGTAAAGTGTGGCCCTTGAAATTGAGTATGAGAAAGTTCTTAAAAAACTTCAAACTAAACAAAAGTTTTGTTGAGATAATTGCCTAAATGTGTTAACAAGTGTATGGCCTAGTGTAGACTCTTGTATTGATCTTGGCCATTAGATTACTTTAGGTTAATATAGTACAAGTGTCCGGTGTATAATAATGATGTATTGTGTATTTGTTGAATCAAATATATACTAGATTATGTCTTGCATCGTAACCATCGATGTCCAACGTCTCACCACACAATGCCACCATCCATGGTGGCTCATCTCATCATCTCCATAACTTAAGCTCAACCAAATGCAGCTTCGGCTTCACCCCAGCTTACTGCAGCTCCAACTCTATCTATATTCAACATTCCTCATATCTATACCACAGAGAATCCATTTCTTGTTGGAGCTTCATCGTCTTCTCAGTTCTTAGTTAAACTTCTATTGCAGCATATCAGAACTTCTACCACTCATTTATCTGTTTCGTTCCTCTTTTTCAACCATTCTAAGGACTCCAATTACTGGGCACTTAGCACAAGTATGCTATATAAGACTCAACAGAGAAAACTACCTTTTGTGGAAGTACACAATTCTTCAATAGTAAGAGGTCATAAGCTTGAGGATTATCTGTTTTGGACCATCCATTTTCCTTCTCGATTCACCATGTTTGGCCTTGACAATACAACTTTTAAAGCCTGGCAACAGATTGATCAATTATTCATGGGATGGTTGCTCGGTTCTATGACTTATCAAGCCTTGATCGAAGTTGTAGGTTGTACTAGCTCTCTAGAGTTTGGAACACCTTGGAAACTCTCTTCAACTCTTAATCTGAAGCTCGATGTTGGAATTTAAAGTTGCCTTAACCAAATCTGAGAAATGATTGAAGTCGATGTCTGATTATTTGGCTCAGTTGATGTCTCACTCTGACAAACTTGGTTCTGCTGGATACCTTATCAGTAGATCTGAGCTCATTCTTGCTACTCTATTAGGCTTAGATCGAGAGTATGACACTGCTAGGATTGGGTCTCTAACTTGGCATGAGGTTCAATCCCAACTCATCACTTACTATAGGCTTTTTGCTAGGTTCAACACAACCACTAGGTCCACTACAGATAGACAGAAAGACAATGTACATTTTTAAATTTTATGCTACTCACGTTTCATAAAAAGTTTCCAGTTTCTTGAAGAAAAAAAGTTCAGTTTGTATAAATAACAAATATATCATTTAATACATTTTTTATTTCAGACATACACCTATTCATACATTTATTTTATGTATGTTTATTTCATATTCTAAAAAAACCATTTATTATATGACAGGGGTATATATATCTATGACTATCATAAATACAACATATTGTTATAAAACTAAGAAGATAATGGAGGAAGAACAAGAGGAAATGCAAGTATAGAAGAAGGGAAAATTGCTTGTGTCTTATTCCAATGATATAAGGGGGTATTTATAGTAGAGATTACAATGTGAACACAATAATCTGAATTAATCACAAATCTACTTAAATCAATCAGAATAATAGATAATCCATCAATGATATTATTTCATAACACTCCTGGATATCTATTATTTAAACATACAATGAGATATGATATGCCTCATTAAAACCTTACTAAGAGAAAACCAAAGTGGGAAAAAATCTTAGTTAAGGAAAAAGAGTACATATTTATCTGGTTGATTTACTCCCCTCAACCAAGCGTCAATTTCGATATTTCAATTGCTTGCATCCCAATGCTCTTCAATGGTCTTTCAAATGTTGCGATCGACCTTTGCCTTGATAAATAATTATCGGTTGACCGGATCTCATTGCACATCAATCTCCTCATTCTTTTGCAAATCATGAGTAAAGAATAACTTGGGTGAAATATGTTTTGTTAATCTCCATTAATATAGCCTCACTTCAATTGAGATATGCAAGATGCATTGTCTTCATGCAATTAAATAATTTCCATTCTCATCTAGACAATGTCTCAATTAATTGTCTCGATCGTAGTTGCATAACGTATATGTCATGTACTATTAACTTTGCTAGAAAAACCCAAATGGGAAAAAAAACTAGACAAGGTAAATAGTTCATGTCATATGCGTTTCTATGTGTTACCTCGATCGTCTCATTAAAAACCTTTAACTAAGAAAACCCTTTGGGAAAAACTTGGTTAAAGGGAAAAAGAGTACAATCATTGGTTTTAAGACCAAATCCACACAAAAGTTTTGAAGTTGTCGCTCTTCCCGACGGCGACAACAATCTTTCAAATGTACACATTCCATTATTATAAACACTTATTATCCAAAACCGATGTAGAATAATCTTAGTGAACAAATCTATGAGATTGTCACTTGGCGTACTTTTGCATATCACTCTTTTAGAGTTTATTGATAGTCGAATGTAGGGCTAATAAGCGTCATTCCCACCACTAACTTGTGCAACACATGCAACACAATCAACACTCGTAATCACTAAATAATGGGGAAGTAATATAATCGAAATTTGCATGCATATATTTCCACTATCATGCATCGTAATTCCTTAAAATTTATGACATTAACCATGCATTACTTACATATTCCTTTCTCAATAGGAATCTACTCAATCTGGTCATACTACATTCAACATGAATGATAACGACCTTAACCATATGCATGTTGCGATTGTCATATTAATTCATTTCAAAATCCACCAAGGATTTTCATATCAATATTAATGTCTAACGACCCGTAAATATACCGTCATGACATAAAGTTACTTGCTGAGATATATTAGTTAGCGGAATATTATATTATCTATAATAGAGAATATATTTGATCATTAACAAACAAATATTTCCAATTCAAACTCAACCTCAATTGCTTATTTCATTTTTACCTAGTCCGAGTGTTTATGGCACTCTGCGAATGACTTAGGTATCGATCCGATATAATAATAGCAATTAAAGAGGCAAATATGTCGCCGATTTACTATTATATTTTATTATAATTTCTCCCATAAAATTCATTGCTAATTCGATATTAGCATAAACCAATTCCTTATCAATGTATGGATTGGTTGTTCCATAACCCCAATATTTAATCATTTGATGCACGTGCAATTTTGTTTTTTGGGGTTTTCGTCTACAAGACGAATCTCTTTAAGAGATTTCATGAGTGACTGAATATCAATAATAAATTGATCATTCTTCCGCGGATTTTTATCTTTAACACCGATCGGTCTTCTACGCTTCTGGCGTAGCGAAATATCTTTAATCATACTGTTGGTGCATTTATAAATAATCACTCATTTAATTTCAATATAGGCATCTGGCATATTACTTGTTAAATACTACAAGTAAGATTATTTTCGCAGTTCAGTTAAACTGATGCGTGGAAGATCGTTTATCTTGTTAAAATTTCTCGGCATTCTTTTATTCTAACATGAGATTTTCTTTATCTCCCCCTAATGCCGAGAATCGATCTTCATCGAACATGTAGCACCGAGCTATACATTGATGCTTTTTTTTTTATTCGCTTCATGCGATTTACACATATAAAACATAGTGGTTTCAATTAAATATCTCATTCTATGAGATTTTTGAAAGCAATATCTCTCTTGCGCTTCATGCGTTTAAATATATCACTATGTGATTTTAGATTCTTCAAGAATCGTTCAAAAAATTCACGTTATATTTAGAGAAATCACTAGAATGAGACGACGAACTTTTGGTTCGTTTCTCCCTCTTTCTCGGAAAATATTTGATATATGCAAAATGTGCATAATCTACCCTTCGTGGGTTTCATGTAAATGAATAATATATGAACTCATGGTTCATATATGTCCATATTTGTCACGAGATATAATGGATTTTCCTCCTCTCATGCTCGGACAACACTTTTCACTATCGGTATCTAGAAAATTTGCAATTACCGTGACGGATTCAACATTTTAATGTTAGAGATCCTCTTATGCGGGTATCAACAAATTTCTTTAATATTTTCCGATTTGGGAGAAGCATTATCTCCTTTAGAGATATTTTATCAATTCTCACAATGCTTATTAGGATGATTAAGTCAGGCAGATTTTGAAATTAATAATAATATTCACAATTAAACAACACAATGTATCATGATTCCTAAGGCAAGCAATTCATATGGGATTTATTACTAGAACAACTCAAGGAATCCTTGATAACTGAAAAGTCGGTAAAAATTATATGTCAATAGACACTATATTACCAAAATGTGATCACTTACATAATAAATGGCAGCAACTTTTCTCGACTAAATGCATGTTTCTATCGTATATTATGAATAGATAAATCATGCATTACATAGAGCATAGTATTAAAGATGATTTGATCTAATAATGCGTTCAACTTCTCAAAAATAATGAGAATTCAAAATATTTTTTAAGAATTAAGTCATAGTCTATCAAATTCTAATATTTTAGTGAATTAATATGTTGAAATGAATTGTATATTGAAGAAATCTTCACCGTTGGTTAGAAAATTGTATTAGTATAAATCGATTTTCTACAAATTGAGAATATCAATTGAAACTGTGTAAATCTATTCTTAAGCAAAAGGTGTATCAACTAAGATGCTCACTTAAAATTGGCATCGAAAGATACATTTTAAGTTCAACACATTTAATCATTTTATTTAGCCATAAGTTTAAAATCAAAACGATCATTGAAAATAGAATAAAGTCTTATCAATAGACTAAGTGTAGAGCATCCTAAACAAAGAGTTTTGGATCTATAATTATTATTATAACACACTAACCCATATCATATCATTTTCAATGCAAATACCATTTTACATCATTAACCCATATCATTATCAATGTAGCTAGAGAGTATTTTATATGAGTCAAAGAAGAATTCATCTTAATGCCCATAAATAAAACCAACCCATCATATATAAAAATCACCATTTTATTACTAAAATAGAAATTACCTCAAAATCAAGGTCAACTTAGAGGAATTACATACCACAACATAAAAGAATTACCAACCATCGAGCAAAAGGATACAATCAACATACGCCAACTAACTTCATGTTGTGAAGCCTACTAACTTCAAATTGTGATATCGTTGGCATATCAAAATCAACTAAAATATTGGCCTTCTCTTAATTAATATACCAAAATATTGGCCTTCTCTTAATTAATATATGGTCTTGTCTCAATTAATATATGGCATTATATGCCTTTTCTCAACTATGTCATGATTGTCGTTGTGAAAGGAAACATATTTTCCACGACCGCATCCACGACCACAGCCTCTACCAAGACCTCCAGGGCGACCACGGCCATGACCAAAATTGGAATATTATGCCGTGGCCAAAATTCGATTATATTCACTCCAGAGAATGGATCGCACCAATATTGATTTTCAATAACAAATCTTTTTTTTCTCAAATAACAATGGACATGCAAAGTGAGATCAACTCATCACCAAAGAATATGAGTACAATGAGATCGAAATATCTCTTGAGACATTTCTCGATATTGTCACGCCAGAGATGCTGCACTTACACCATATTATTTCAATCATGGTGCAATAAAATGCCTGAATTAACCGATTTAAAATCCTCGCATTCGCAGTTGAACCAATCATGTATGGCTTTCGTTAAAACGACCAATCTCAAGTGGTTGAACCATTATTTCAAATGGTTGTACAAGTCGAACCTTTTTTTTTTCAAACGGTTCCATACTTCATAATGGATCTTTCACCGTTAAATAATCATAGTCGAACATTTTTTTTTCAAACGGTTCCATAATTCATACATGGCAATATTAACGTTTGATCAATCATTCTCTGGAGCATGTCCTTTTGAATGGACTTAATGGCCTTATTTATTAATGTAATGACATGTCGGCATTATTTTTCAAATTCACTCATTTATGTGAATTTCATGTCCACTTTCGTCAATTCTCGACATGTCAACTTTTGTGAATTTTATATTCACTTTTACGAGCTTTACATATTTAAATGAACTTCGTGTCCATTATATGCTCGTTCAATGTATTGATCATCTCCAAATAATCAAGTTTTTTTCAAAATTGTCAAAGGACAAGACGCTATTATGCGTAGGGTAAAATTAAATTGTATCCATCTCATATAGAATATGGAATTGTATGGTAATATTTTAATCATTACAAAATAAATTAAACAAGCAAAATTTTACCTTAATATTTATTTCTTTCTTGGATCAATCTTCTCTCCCTTTCTCCTTTCTTTCTTGGATCATTCTTCTCTCCCTTTTTTTTTTTTTTTTTTTTCACACCGATTAAACTAACAATTTTGTTTCAACCATATCATCTTTCTCCTGGTGATATAATGCATCTGTCCAATATAAATGACGTCAGTGAAAAATAATATAAAATTTTAGACAAGGCAAAAGAATTACACGATTTCCATAGTTCTGTTTTTCAATCAGAATCATGTATGAAACTGCACCAGCTCCTCATCAAAATTAATTAGTTAAATCGCTTCCCGAAAACTTTTGATTTATATTCATACATCCTGTTGTTCCAAAAAGATCAAATAAAGGTTAAACAAAAGTGTATAAATTATATTGCATAAAAATAAAATAGAGCTAATGAAACTATGAATTGAGCAGAGGCTCGGTGTGCACAAGTGGATCTTTTATGACGTTTCATATTCTAAGTAATATATAGATCTTAAAGATTCAAAAAGAATACTTCCCCTTTGATTATTATATATGCCTGCCACATATATTGACGATTGATTATCTTTTGTGGTTCACCCTCAGATCCTGTACTGAATATCATATTGCGGGACGTATCCACCTCCGTGATGATGCACCATTGATCGCGCCGCACTTAGTGAGGTTGGTGATGACAAGATGAACAAGAAGTTTGTGAATCGGTGAAATTGTGTTTGTCAATTTACTGTGAATGAGACTCGTGATTAGAGACTCGTCTTGATAACGTGTTATAAAACTAAGAAGATAATGGAGGAAGAACAAGAGGAAATGCAAGTATAGAAGAAGGGAAAATTGCTTGTGTCTTATTCCAATGATATAAGGGGTATTTATAGTAGAGATTACAATGTGAACACAATAATCTGAATTAATCACAAATCTACTTAAATCAATCGAATAATAATAGATAATCCATCAATGATATTATTTCATAACACATATAAATTATTTTCTTAATACTTTTCTTGAACGGCGGTAATACATTGAACAGGAAAATACACAGCAAAATGAAGTTAGAATGCTTCGAGAAAAACAATCTGATTTCTATCAGAATAGAATAAAGATAAACAAAGCTCATATCATATTTATAACTCATAAACTAAACTCAATTATTCAGTTTAAATAACTCATAAATTCTCTTATGGGAATTTTTTAGGTAGTATATAATAGCGATATATATATATATATATATATATATATATATATATATATATATATATATATATATATATATATATCTTAGGGTTTGTAATTATAATTGTATGTGCCGTTTATACCCCTAGCTTAGCATATATAAACAATGTATATCATTCATTCCAAAGTATGAATAAAGTTATTTATTTTCTAATTTTGTCATGGTATCAAAGCTCTAAAAGATCCTGATTTTGTTTTACGGTGCCGCCACCTACATGGCCTAAACCCTAAATTTATCATCCTTCCTACCGGTGATAATGGCCGACGTCCGGCAATCTCATTCTCCGGCTAGCTCTATAACAGCCTCAACAGCCACTGTGGCATCTCAGCGGCCATATGAGCAGCACTCGGCATCTCTTCCGCAATGCTCAGCCACCTCGCCGCGTCTCTCAAACCACTCGGCATCTCCGCCGCTTCTTGCACAATCCGGCGGCTCCCAGGCAAGAAATTGCAATTATCTTTAGCCCGGCTTCTCCTCGCAATTTTCAAAGACAAAGCAGAACACTTCACCTTCTGCTCCGGCGAGTGCACACCATGCTTACAGGGCTCCCTCATCGCAGCAGAATGAATTTCATCGCAGACTTCGCCATCTCCGCCGCAATGCCCAATTTCTGAACGCAATACCCAATTTCGAACAAAGAAGAATTATGTTATGTGTCTGGACACTCGGCTCGTACTTGCCTATTTCATGTTCAATCGGTTGGCCAAAGCTCGGCTCGTTCGGATAGGCCACAGGCTCACTCAGCCGCCCCACCTGGCAACTCGGCTCAGCTCGATTCGTCTACGTCCAAATGGCTTCTTGATAGTGGGGCTTCGCACCATGTGACTCCAGATATTCGGAATCTCTCGCCTTACTTCCCGTACACTGGGACCGATGATATTATCGTTGGTGATGGTAACGGTCTCTCTATTTCTCATACTGGCAGTACTTTACTCCCCGTTTCCCCTGCACAATTTCTTCCCTTACGCAACATTTTGTGTGCTCCTAGCATGTCTTGTAACTTACTTTTTGTCTCTCAATTATGTCAAGCCAATAATCTTTCTATTGAATTCTTCCCCTCTGAATTTGTTGTAAAAGTCCTAAGACAGAATCAACCCCTACTCTTTGGCCCAGTTAAAAACGGGCTCTTTGAATGGCCGTCTCAACCTTTAGTTGCCTTTGCCTCCACAAAAGCCACCTCTCAGGAATGGAATCATCGTTTGGGTCATCCTGCCAGCCCGATTTTATCTACCATTTTACGCAACTATAATTTAGACTCGACAGTTTCTTCCTTTTCGCATTGTTCTGCGTGCTTAGAAAGTAAAAGCCATAAACTATCTTTTGGCCAGTCTACCTTATGTTCCTCCCGACCCCTCGAAATCATTTTTAGTGATGTTTGGACATCTCCTGTGTTTTCTGTGAATGGTTTTAAATACTATGTGATTTTTGTTGACCATTTCACTCGCTATGTATGATTTTACCCGTTGACTCGTAAATCTGATGTTCATTCAACATTTATTCGCTTCCGCTCCATCGTTGAAAAATATTTTGATCAACCTATTAAAGTGCTCTATTCCGATAATGGGGGCAAATTTATTTCCCTTCGTGACTATTTTTCTACACATGGAATCTCTTTTCTCACCACCCCACCCACACTCCGGAACATAATGGCATTTCTGAACGCATGCATATGCATATTGTTGAAACAAGTCTTGCTCTCCTTACCCATGCATCCATTCCAAACACGTACTGGCCCTATGCTTTTTCCACTGCGGTTTACTTGATTAATCGCATGCCTGCCCCTACTCTCAAAATGCACTCTCCTTATGAGTCTATCTTCCGTGCGTCCCAAAATACACCGAACTTCGTGTCTTTGGCTGCCTCTGTTATACTTGGCTCCGTCCTTACACCGATCGTAAGTTGCAACCTCACTCCAAACCGTGTGTTTTCCTAGGCTATGCTCTAGACCAACATGCCTACTACTGCTTAGACACGACTACCTCTCGCATCTATGTCTCTCGTCATGTTAAATTTGTAAAGTCTATTTTCCCTTTGTCAATCCCGCAGTCTCTCCTCCTACTTTCACCCCACCTACCTCGGATTGGATCCCCACTCCTCCTCATGTTCACCTGCCTGCATCTTCCTCTCCACCTCCCCCCGGATCCTTCCCCCACCCCATCCCCGCCCACCCTCATCGGCTTCACCGGATCCTTCTCCACCTCTGAATCCTCCTCCCACTCACCCCATGCGTCCTCGGGCTCAAGATAATATTCATAAACCCATTCAGAAACTCCACCTTCACACTCAGCACTGAACCTACCACTATCACTCAAGCCCTTAAAAATCCCAAGTGGAGAACTGCTATGCAAGAGGAATATGACGCTTTAATGCGTACTGAAACTTGGGAACTCGTTCCCCCGCATCATCACTATAATATCATTGGCTCCAAGTAGATTTTTCGTATTAAGCATAATCCTGATGGCTCTATTGATCGTACAAGGCTCGTCTTGTGGCCAAAGGGTTCGCTCAACGACCTGGTGTTGATTACTTTGAGACATTCAGTCATGTGGTTAAATCTACTACTGTTCGTCTTGTGCTTACTTTGGCTCTTTCGCGGGGTGGTCATCTGCGGCGCCTTGATATTAATAATGCTTTTCTGAGGTCATTTACGGAAGATGTTTACTTAGCTCAAATATGCCTGGTTTGTTAATTCGGATCATTCTACTCATGTTTACAAATTGCGTAAGGCGATTTATGGTTTGAAACAGGCACCTCGAGCTTGGTATGATGAGCTCAAGGGTTTTCTTTTGGCGAGTCAGTTTCGAAATGCGGATGCTGATTCGTCACTATTTATTTATAATTCTGGTGGCATTATAATTTATATCTTGGTATATGTGGATGATCTTATTATTACAAGGAATAATTCCAAGGCACTTGAGACCTTCATAGCTCTATTGGGTCGTCGATTTGCTCTCAAGGACTTGGTTCTCTCTCTTATTTTTTGGACATTGAGGTAATTTACAATTCTATTGGGTGTATCTTGTCTCAGAAAAGATATGCCACTGAATTGTTGGCTAAACTTCACATGGATCGTGCTAATTCGGTCACCACTCCTCTGCCTGCGCTTGATATTTCGGGCTCATCGCTGAGTCCGCACGCCTCTGGATGATCCTTCTCAGTATCGCATGGTTATTGACAGCCTTCATTATTTGATTTTTACTCGCCCGGATCTTGCTTTTGCTGTCAATAAGTTGTCTCAGTTTATGCATGCCCCTACAGATGTACATTGGGATCATGCCAAACGTATGATGCGGTATTTGGCTGGGACACTGGATCTTGGTCTTCAGCTATACCGTGACTCACCTATGGTTCTTCATTCTTTTTCTGATGCAGACTGGGGTGGTAATAGAGATGATTATTCGCTCACTGGAGCTTATATTGTTTATATTGGTCGCAATGCTATCTCATGGAGCTCCAAGAAGCGAGCTACCATTGCTAGAGTCCACCACCGAGGTCAATATCGTTCGTGGCCTCGACTCTATCTGCGGGAGCTTAATTGGGTTACTTTTCTTCTTCATGATCTTGGTTTTCCTCCCAAGCAAGCTCCGGTTATCTATCTGTGACAACCTGGGCACCACGTCATTTTGTGCTAATCCTGTGTTTCACTCGTATGAAGCACGCTATGATAGACTAACATTTTATTCGTGATCGTGTACAATGTGGCCTCTTGCGTGTTGCTCATGTTAATGCTCAAGATCAACTTGCTCGATCGCTTTGACCAAGTCTTTGCCTCGCCTGTTTTTCAACAACAACGAAGCAAGTTAGGTCTCCTCCTCGCCCAACTTGAGGGGTGGTAATAGCGATATATATATATATATATATATATATATATATATATATATATATATATATATATATATATATATATATATATATATATATAAATAATTGTATGTGCCATTTATACCCTCTAAACAAATTTATATAAACAATGATAAAAAAAGAAACCTCACTGAGAGGCCCCACACCCCTGGTCCCTCGTGATGTGTGGAGATGTAAATCGTGATCCTCGATGGCTTTCAGAATCATGGGTTTGCCAAGGCCAGTATATAATTCGCCCTTTTATGGATTCAAACCAGGTGACTCTCTAAGAGTGCCGCAAATTACGCACCCAAGCCCTCACCAATCGAAGCATGGTCAGGGGACTATATAAACAATGTATATCATTCATTCCCAAGTGTGAATAAAGTTATTTATTTTATAAACAATGTATATCATTCATTCCCAAGTGTGAATAAAGTTATTTATTTTATAATTCTGTCAGTATATCCACGTGTGGTGTATACCCCAACCATCACTTCACAACATGTGGATACACCATGTAAAAATCTCACATTCTCTGACGACTAAGCTGCATGTCATCTATCCAACACATGGGAGATTTTGCATCATCCATCCTTCTAATTGTAAACGGTCCATCCATCTTGTGTCAGAAAGTCTATGGTTAAGATAATGTTTGGCCGACAATCTATCTTCTTTTAATTAGTCACGTGGTTAAAATCCCAACTGCTATGGTTTTAAAAAAAGAAATCCCAACAGCACTGCATTAATTGTAGACACTATTTCTATCGTTTATTTAAAATTAAAAAAACTGTTCTCTCCGAGGCTTAACTCAATAGTAAAAGAGTATACGTGTCGTAACGGAGCTACTAATCAACCCCCCATCCCATCACCCTCCTCAATTCTTTTTTTCTTTTTTTTTTTAATCTATACCAATTTGTTTGTTTTAAATTTTTTGCTTATATTTTCTATTTTACTTGTAAATTTTTTTTGATAAATTATTTTTTAATAAGTTATATGTTTTTGAAATCTATTCAATTTAATCTATCAAATGAGTCCAATATTGAATATGAAATATTGTATTAAAAATAATTTTATCGGATCCAATATAACTCTTATTAATTTTTTTGAATTATGTACATAATAATAGATAAACACATAAATTAATCATCAAAACCATGCATAAATTCAAAATGTTGTCCGGGTTGATCTATCCTCATTACATCATACCACAATTGAGCACGTGCTTGATAATCACGAGCCCATTCGTCTGATGGGTTTGATTCGCCTGAGAAACGCCATATGATGATGGGTGATGCAGATTCGCGAGTACAAGAAAACATGCGGTGATTATTTTGAACATGACCGATAGCTATATGTTGCCGCTGGGAAAATGGAACTGGCGGGGATCTCAACGGCAAGTGAGTATGACAATGAGTATCATGTGAATCGAATGTATGCAGTACCACGTTGTACGCCGGTTACAACAACCCGAGTGTTCTTGCAAATCCATCCAATAATAGGCGGGAAAGCGGTATCGCTGAAGCAATGAAGTGTTGATAGTAGTCCTGATGCATAATTAATTTCTTGAGAAAGGTTTTCATACAAGTCCATATTTTGATTAATCTCTTGAATAAGCATAAATCGTACTTGACGCCATTCATGTTCTGAACCATGGAGTTGCGCAATTATTGCTCAGTAGCCACAATGACCGTCGCGCCGACGTCAACACAATGAAAATATAAGGTGATAAGCGTTTAGGAAATGCGAAATGAGGGGATCCTTTCTTTTACTCGCTTGAGAATTCGAATATATGGTACCTTCTTTTCTCAAGTGGGTATTGAAAAGAAAGGCTGCATGCCAATGTTCGATCATCCTTCTTGTAGGTCGACCGCTTTTTCTCACGGTTGTATGCCGGGGTCGAATCAGCCTGTGAGATGGATCTGCCATATCGAAAAACTCATCAATCATAGAATCTCGACTAAGCGGGTTCCATTTCATTTAATCTTTCCATGCCGAGCCGCTTTGTCGGGTTGTACTCCTCATCCGTGCATGCGCTCGGGGCTCGCATGGATAACTTTGTCTACATACACATCAACGAACCGCTCCTTGTAAGGATATAACCATGTATTCCAAATGTATGTTGTGGCTTTGGAGAATTTTGAAAAGTCGCTTAACATGGCATTCCACCAAATCTAAAGTCTCCACACTCTGTGAATGAATAATCGAGTGCCATGCATTGTTAAATTCGATCCATCTTTTACCAAGCATAGTCTCAGACTTCTTCATTACACACCGATTTATATGCCAAATACAAAGGATGTGATGCGCGAATGGGAAACATTCTCCAATTGCACCAAGAAGCGCTATATCCCTATCTGAAACAACCACCGATGGAAACGCTACTCCTTTTAAGACCATCCACCTTTTTAACGTATCCAATACCCATACAAATCGCTCTGTCGTCTCATTACTCAAATATGCAAACATAATAGAGTAAGTTTGCATTGTGGATGTGATACCCACAATCTCTACGAGCGGTATCCCATACTCATTGATCTTGTGCACGTGGCGTCAATAATTAAAACCGACGGAAAATTCACATACAAATTCTAGGCTTTTAGGATGAACCCAAAGAATATCTCGTGATCTCACCAAAGTGTGTTCATTTTTCATAAAGTCGTATATATTTTTAACATTTAATTCTCTTAAAACGCATCTGCCTTGAGATAAACCCACAATCGCTTCTTTCTTATACAAAGGCTTTGACATTGTAAATACTCCTAATTCTCAGTAGTAATTGATGGGTCTTGTTGTTTCATCACACTAAGAATTTCTCGAGGAGCAAGGCTATTGGACATGTCACGCACTAATTGTTTCAAGGTTGCGGTCAACCTTGAAGGATACTCAAATCCTCTAAACTTTCAAATTTGCTTCATGGTTATGAAAACCATGAACAACCTTCAAACCCCACTTCACACCGTGTGGTGGTTGTGCTTCACCTCGAAGCTTAAATGGGCAACCACGCTTATATCGCTCCAAAGATCCCTACTCATTGTATACCTTCTTCAAGCGGGCGTTTTATACAATCCTCCTTTTCCACAAATAAGAGTGCATCTCGGCATTTTATTTCCATTTTTACTACACGATTTATCTATGACAATCACAAAACCATTTTCATTACCAACTCTCCGAGCCCAATCTAGCATGACATCTCTACTTTCAAATATCTATAGAAAAATTGAAGTATAAGAACAATATTATACTGTCTAAAATGAAAATAAGTAACGAATGTGGAAAATAACAACAACGATAACTAACCTGATCAGTTGTAAATTCGGCTGTGTAATCACGCTCAATGTTGGGGATGCTCTCCCCATTAGGAAAATCATTCGTAAAATCGTTTCCAACTGGCCAACTATCCCCACTAGGAACATCATTTGTAAAATCATTTCCAAATGATTTAACTACCAAAGAATGATGAATCGTTTCAACCTGCCAACTATCCCCATTAGGAACATCATTTGTAAAAAATTTCCAAATAATGAACTACCAAAGAATGATGAATTGTAGGAATCCATTATGAATTACGAAAATCAATTGAATATGTGTTGAATGAGTATGTATGAAAGAGTTGGAGAAATTATGGTGATTTTTTAGTAAGTGAAATGAGTCCAATATATAGAGAAATTGAAGATGAGATGATAATGAGAAAATCTGAATGTGTGGTTAGAGTTGATGATAAGAAGATAAGAAGGGATAGGATTGAAGATAAGAATGGGTAGGATTGAAGATAAGAAGAATCTAAATGAGTGGTTGTGAATAAAAATGATAGAAAAATGGGTGGTAAGAATTGAAGATAAAGAAAATTTGAATGAGTGGTTGTGAATAAAAATGATAGAGAAATGTGACTATCAATACTACACTCGTTTTATTGATTTTATTTACTAAATTTCAATAACATAATAATATAAAAAAATACGTGTTAAAAATTTATACAAAATTTTCAATTATAAAATAAAAACAACAAAATACAAATTAAGTTTAAAAAAAAGTATAAAAAAAAATTTGGTAAAACATTTTACAAAAGAAAGAAAAAAAAAACCAATGATGGGACGGGGGGGGGGGGGGGGGTGTGATTAGTAGTCCTCGTGTTGTAATAGCAGATTTGTCGTTAAACTCGGATTTGAGTATCGATACACTGTATTGACTTCTTTAGCTAAACAAAATGTGTAAATATGGTGTTTACAAACAATTCTCGATTTACATATTTCACGAAACTCTAGTACGGGACAGTGATAGTCTTTTGGGTTGAATCTCAATTTTTTTTATTAAAGAAATTTGAGTCTCATTCTAAAGGGCCCTCACTGCCCGCTCCCAAAGCTTCATCTATGATGTAAATTCTGTGAATGACGGAAATTGAGAGTTATGTCGCAGTGGTATATTGTGCAATGGACTGTTTGTACATATTTTCTTGCTAAATGAAGTCGATCCAGGTGATCAAACTCCTATACTCTAGCTCAAAGACGAAGTTGCAACTACAACGCCCACATTCTTTTGATCAGATTTGACCATGTGTAAAAATGGTATATGATATACTTTTAAAACAACACAAATACATTTAGTCTTTGGAAAAGTCGATTTTAAAGTCAAAATTTGACTTTCCAAATGTTAATATTAGACACCCTTAAAAAAATTGTTAATTAGACGTGGACATACGATCTCCATAAAGTCGAACGTAAGTCGTGATGTGGTGGCATGATAGATGGCTATTTTGACTTTCCAAATGTTAAATTTGAACACGATCTCTACATAAAGTCGAACGTAAGTCTTGATGTAATGTCATGATAGATATTGAGTACCGCCACTAAAGGCTGAATACATCTTTATGTGCTTCAAAAGGTTTCAATACATATGCTCCCTCCATTTTTTTTTATTGTTGGAAAGTGAAGAATTAAGAAAATGATTATTGTGTCTGAAATAAAGTGTAAAATAACAAATTTACCTTTTATTTCTTGTGCATAGAAAATTGTACCAAAATTTTGGTTATTGAGATGAAAGGTAAAGGAGAAAAAAATAATAAATGTTGTATTGGTAATGTAAAATAACATATAAATAAAAACAAAACAAATTCTGAAAAATGACATTTAAAAAAAGCTGAGGGAGTACATCTTTAAACCCACCCAAATACAAATACTACCCCCGGTCCAAAATATAAGTCATTCTAGTTTTTTTTACTTTGGTCCCATAATATTAGTTTTTTACAATACCAAGAGAGCATTAATGAACATTTTTCTTTATCTTACCCCTAATTTATATTAATCCAACCACTTTTATTTACTCCACAATTGTTGCATTTATGATAGTCAAGGGGTGTATTGGACATTTTATTCATAAATTAATTACATTTAACTACTTTCTAAATCAATATGAAAATTCTAGAATAACTTATATTTTAGACCGAAGGTAGTACAAGTGACTTTAAGAAAGTTGTACCAACGTCAATTGTGGCAGAGGATCCACTTGTGCAAAATCGAATGTCCAGATGAACACAAAATCAAGGATTAATTATTAAAAGGAAAAACTTCACCTAAAATAGAAGTGGAAAATATCCAATGTTTTAAAAAAAACGCATTTTCAACAACAGCCAAAAGAGATCAACCATTAACATAAGTAGTAGTGTTCTAGCACAAAGAGCACAATTCAAGTGTCAGGACAAAAAGGGAACAAGAATCATACATGGGACGGGACAGCACCTATTGGGCAGACATCTAAATGTTTTTGCTTCATTCTACTAACAATCTGAAACATTTAATCAGATGTATTACACCTATCCATTATACTTAAAGGATCATGTGCGCACGCCCGACAAAAAAATGGAAGAACAAAAAAAAGAAAGATAACAGGTATGGTACCGGCAATCACGATTCACGACACAACAAACTTGGAAGGGTTTTACATATGAATGACAAACAACCTGTAATAATGTGGTGGTTTTACTACTCATTCCCTAAGTTAAGAGAACCGTCTTTCATCAGCTTTATACTTAGACTGTTGAAACGCCCTCTTGAATAATGTCGTGATGCCTTTCTCCAATCTGTACCGGTTTTCATCATGGCTACAAATTCGTCATAGCTGATTTTCCCATCCTGCATTAATATTCAAAAACATTAATTAACGATGATAAGCTGAATCCCAACACCGTAAATTGAGTTAGGAGTAATGACGTTTTTTGTTTTGTTTCACCTTGTCGGTGTCAACTTCTTGAAATATGTCATTAGCTACATCTGTACAATCATCTGCTCCATCCTCCATGAGAGCATCACATAGCTCATTGGGCTCAATAAAACCGTTGTCATCCTTGTCAAAATATGAAAATGCTTTGCGGAGATGTTCATCATTGGTCATCCTTCGCAAATGGAGTGAAACTGCGAGGAACTCTCCATAATCTAAGTTTCCTTTGCCACCAGTGTCTACCTGTTAAGGTCAAATTTGATGCCATGAGGATAGGGTAATTCAGATTTATTCAAAAAAAATCAGTATACGACCATTATAAATTACGTACAATGAACACACCGTATGCAGTAGAGATATTTCTACTCACAAGCAAAGTAGAAAATAGATATGTAAAGTCTATAAGTAGACAAATACACTAATCTAAAGATAGGTGAGTGGACTTACAGCTTCAACAAACGTCTGTACATCAGATTCTGCTAGCTGTGAATTGAATTTCTGAAGACCAGCTTTGAGTTCATCAACAGAAACAACCCCATCATTGTCAGTATCAATCTTTCTGAACATGTCCTTTAAATCTTCAACTTCTTCAGCAGATAGAAAATCGGCAATGACCTACACACAAAAGCATAAATTTTGAGGTGGCATGAACTTCTATCTGAAAAGAAAAAGGCACTATCCACAAGAACCCACCCTCAAGACTTTTCTTTTGAACCTATTCATCAAGGAAAACTGCTTGAGCCTGGATTTGACAACATCTCCCAGAGGAACATTGGGCGCCTTTTTGGCATTTTGAAGCCAAGGATGTTCTATAACCAGAGAAGAATTGAATTAGGCAGAGAGATGAACACTATTTTTCATACTACAAGTCATACCAGCACTGAAAATTATTATATCAAAAATTAGTAACGTGATGTTGGTAATGAATAACATGCACAATGTGGAAAGAAGCGTCTAATCAGTTATTTCAAACAACTATACAAGAGGGGAAGTGTTATCACGAAGAGGAATCTATGCCTTGTCAGCCAGCTGTCCCCTAACCTGGCTATGCCCGACCACTTGCCCTTTCAAACGAGCATTGCTGAGTTCAGCCCAAATATATTCTAATTTGACAGGTTTATGCCGTAATCATAGTTTGCAGTACCCATGCTACTTTGTACAGAGAAACCTGGAGCCTACTCCATCTGTCCTCTGTCCACCCGTAGGTAATAGATATAGTCTACCAAGCGGTGGTTATCGACTCCAAGATCCACTCATGCCTAGTAATTTCCAGCCAGAGATATCGCTGATTCTGACCAGAATCGTTTTTCTCCTGTTGGAGATTGTCGAAATCAGGTAGCGAAACTTGATTTCTGTAACCTATCTCGCTGGGCTTGATTTTCAGTCTACGATTGAGGGCTTCTTATTAGCTGAGTGTGAATGAAGATTCCAAGATTTATTTTGGCTGGGCTTTCCAAGTCAGATGGGTTTAGCCAATAATCATTGGTCTCCTAGGCATAAGAAGCAGCATTTCCTGATCATTCAGATGCTGCTGCTGGAGTAGGCCTGGGGCATGGGTTTCAGGGCAGACTGCTGGAGGTAAACAAGGTTGTGAACTGTGAAGAGGGGGATAATCTTCATCCTATTTCCACCTGCTAAAAGAGAAGGTAAACCAGTGGAGTCGATGCACATGTCAACGCAGAAAACAACATAGTGAAGAGAGTGAGGCAATTGTTGCCCAGGCTCTTGGGAGTGATTCACATTTCTTGATGAAAAAGTATATGGAGAATAAAAAAAAGTAAGGGCTTGAATGACGTCTTGAAGGTAGATAACAGGCTTTCCATCCAAAGGTTTGTTTGATAAGGAAAAGAGCAATCTCATGTTAACTTTGGAAGCAAAATGTTTTAACTCAGGGCATGGCAACCTGACATGCCTTCAATCAAAGAAGATTTCCTAGTGTGCCATTTCGGTCAGAATTCAAGCATTGGACTGCAGAATTAGTCAAAAGACACCCTTACAAACTGTCCGACTTCATAAGCTGATCAAAGGACAATTGTTGAAAAATGAATCTCCAATGCAAAGGTTTGTACTGAGACACTTGTGAGGAAAACCCAAAATACGTAAAGGTGATTTAATAATATGGCATAATTAGGGAACAAAGCTGTAAATTATGATGGCTGCCTACTCAGTTTGCGAAGTCTTTGTGCACCTGGCTTGCAAGAGCTCTATAAGTTTAAAGAAGCAGATTTGGATAGCGATGTACTAATGGGAATCAGTTTAAGTGTGTTGAGGTAGCACCTGAAATAGGACAGGTGGAAAAAAAATGTGGAAGACAAGGCTACGTCTGATACGCTCCAACTAGTTTTGGGAAGAGATAGGATGTTGTGAAGTATGTAGAGCTAAGTAATAAGCACTGTGAAGTTGAAGTTCAGGACTGCAAGTTGAATGAGTTCTAGATAACAGTGATCTTGAGCAGTTAATGAGGAGATGAATTCTAAGATTATATACCTGCAAGGAGCTCATGTGGAAAGAAATGTATAATGAAGCAACAAAAGAAGATGAAGGAGACGCACAAGTATGATTCCTTTTTTATTCCATTTTATGCTGTGAGAATACCAACACCAATGATTAGTGTGGGATAAGCGAGGTCTTTTAGTCAAAAAGATCGTCTTCTCTTTGTGACCAGTAAATTTGGATGGTCATTCTCATCCATCAATGCACTGTCTTGAATAACTTCGAATATATAAATTATTGCTTACTAGAAAAATATACAAGGGAGCAATTCGATTTATTTCAAAAGACACCTTGTATACCAGGTCCACAAAAAATATTCACAGTAATATCTAGAATATGCCTAAGAAATTTAAAAGCCCAAATTGGAAATGAAGAACAAGTACCAAGTGCAAAGAAACATTTAAATGATCGTCCGAAACAACTGTACAAGGGGTGAGTACAAGTATTTTCAGAAAACACCTTGTGAATCTCTGTCCTGACAGCATCCACGAAAATAAGTTTCAATATGCGTATGAGGTACTTCAGGGTGGATTTTTCTTCTTCTTTTATTTATTTATTATTATTATTTTGTGGTGGGGTGGGAGGGGATTGGGGTTGAGGGCTTGTATATAAACACAACTCACCAAGAACTTGTTTTGCTGTAAGACGAAGCTTGAGATCTGGCTCCAACATTTGCCGCACAAGACTCTTGGCACTCTCTGAAACACTTGGCCATGGTTCTCGTTTGAAATCAATTACTCCGCGTATTATTGCCTGGGCAACACCTTGTTCAGATTCTGCACCAAGAAAAATGATTTACACTAGCAACAAGATTTTTTTTCGATTTTTTTTCCTTTTAAGGGGGTGGTAACATATTTACCAGCCCAAAATGGAGGGACACCGCACAATAAAATGTAGAGGATAACTCCAGCACTCCATATATCGATTTCTGGTCCATAGTTTCTCTTAAGCACCTCTGGAGCCATATAATAGGGGCTTCCTACAATCTCAGAAAACCTTTCACCTGCTCACCAAAAAACATGCAGCCATAAGCAATAAGTGTGTTGCAACGATCGACTGTATACTACACATTGAACAGAGGCTTGAAAGGGATGGGATAATTTCATGTCTAGGACACAGATTTGAAACAAGAAACATAGCCAAAAGGCCATTGACAATTTTACATGGGTAAAGCGGTTTCAGTACAGACTCCCATATTAATAAGCCAGTCCTAAATCAGGAGCAGCAAAGAAAGAATATCTTCCAAGTGTAAAAGAACCCCAAGCAATAGCAAAAGGACTCCAAGCCCAGGTAGTAATTTATTGGGACCTCCCATGGTGCAGGAACATTTATTCAAACAATTCTAGAATTTTTCAACAAGTGGAAAGTTAATGATTTAGATGATATTGCATATTATTCATTTACCTGTTTTTTTTTCAAGTATTACGTAATAAATCATATCTACATAAGTAATTCTACAGTGAAAAGTCTTTCAGATGGCTATGCTCTAAATGGCATTTTGCTCAAGAGTAGTCTCCATTGGTTCTACCGCCTATTTGTTGTCAGAGAATGAATCCTCCATACTGTTGGTGCTAGAAAATATCACTTAATTTGTTGTGAATTTTCTGATTTTCCTTTTGATCAGATGAAAACAACCGAAACAATTAACCTGGTGATGAATAGCGCCACAGATACTTCTAATGCATTATTTATCCAACAAAAAGAATAGTCATATAGACTCATGAGAATGAGTCGTATGAGATTCTAATCCTGGGTATAGAACATCATGCTTTTTAACTATCCGAGGATTTGACGAACATGGAAATCCATAAATATCTACCAGATAGCCATGAGAGCAGCTGGACAACTAGAACAACAATAACAATCTTTCATCACTAAAAATCCAGATGAAGGGAAGAAATTAGGCACCAAACTTTAATCAGTAACACAAGGTGAAATGTTGATTAAGGGTTTTAAAAGAGACTACTGCATGTATTTTCTTCACAATCATCAATTAAAAGTGAACAGCACAAACGTCAGATTCTCACTGCAGCCTCCAGTATTCGGCCAAAAGGAGCAACAAATAAACCATCCACTACATGGAACTAAGAATCCCTTGTACATTGGACACTACCTGGGAAACCTTATGGTGGAGGATTTTAAATATCCTATAGAAGGAAGATGGTCCTCCCTAAGAAAGAATAGTTTCAAGCACTAGAAATTCACTAGCTATCAAACATTCCGTCGTCTCCTCCACCGAAGAAACTAGTTACAAATATCTCCAACTCATAGAGGTGTTCCTGTTCTGTCAAGCATGGAACATTATAATATTTCTCAGGCCTAGACACGTCTCTTAATCAGGATAGTAGTACATAGGATCTCGTTTAAAACAGATTCTAGTCAAAACATTAACATGCACAGCATTAGGGTCCTCATCCGAAAATTATCAACCAGCACATCACATTGCACAACACTCAATTACCTACACAATAAGCTGGGCCAGCTTCATATACCTCACTTAGGCAGCACCAGCACATAAACTCAAAAACTACTCTAGAGTAAGAGGTTCAAATAGCTGTATTACATCCTAAAAAAATAGTTTAGCAAGAAGATAATGTATACAAAATCATGTGTTTGAATATGCTTCTATAACTTCCTTAGAGTGTGGAGAGATGGGAAATGGAGGCAATAATAATGTTTATCTCGAAACTAGGAATAAGAAGCATCTACACTACCAACACAGGAAAGCAGCTTAACCCACAAATCAATATCATGTAAAATAATTTTAGCATTGATCAGCTAGCACCAGGCATTTTGTTCCGAAATTGAACAGTGGCAAAACACGTTTCTCAGATCCTTACAAGCCAATATCTAGTACAAACTATTAGCATCAATTATCAAACAGTGGAAACACAATCCGAACTTCCTATACTTGGGGCCTTTGTAATGTCATGAGTAGTGGATGTAAAGAAACGAAAAAACATGGCCAGAGCTGTCCATAGCCGAATATGATGACATCAAACTGGTGTAGTAGTAATATAAATGATAAGGCTATCTTAAAAAACCAGCAAACTCAACATAATTGATGGCATAGGTACTGAGCTGCATATTAAACCAGCAAAATAAGCTGCCTAACATTTACCTGGCTTAAAGAATATTGACAAGCCAAAATCAATTGCTTTAAGTGGGGAATTTTCCTTTTTGTTGGCAAACAAAAAATTCTCAGGTTTAAGATCCCTGTGGATAACTCCATGGTTGTGGCAAAGCTGCACCACCTCCACAATGGTCCTCACTACAGAAGCAGCTGCTCGCTCAGTATAATGACCGCGAGCAACAATCCTATCGAAAAGCTCACCCCCTTCACACAATTCCATCACCAAATGCACCGCATTGTCATCCTCGCACGCCTCCTTGAACCTAACAATGCTCGAATTGGTTGGTAAATGCTTCATAATAGCCACCTCTCGCCTCACGTCATCCACGTCCACTGCCGTCCGCAGCTTCCTCTTGGAAATCGACTTGCAGGCCAATAACTCTCTCGTCTCTCGATCTATACACAAATAAGTCACCCCAAACTCACCTCGGCCAAGTTCTTTGTCCACCAAATACTTCTCCTCAATATTTTCCTTCTTCACATCGGTTAAAACAGTAATCGCCTTCTTGTCTTTACCAACGCCGGCAGCTGATGACTTATCTTTACGACCGTGATCGTGTCCAGAGAAGTTGGATGATTTAACGTCTTCTCTTGCTACTGCCGCCGGAGATCTGCAGCAGTTTCCCATAATCGAGTCCTGATTTTCACAGATTACAAGGAAGATAATAAAACAATAACCCTAAGCAGCTAACATTTCACATAATTCAATGGTAAAACAGTGACAGCTGAGCCATTATCCGCCTGAGCTTTCAAGTATTTCTTCTACACTCAGACAAGCACAGTTTAACTCACAGTGACCGGCGAAGACGGCGGAAGGCGGAAGACGGAAGAGGAGGAGAAAACAGGGAAAGAAGAGATATATCACTGCAATAACCGGGGCGTTACGTTAACGGTTCAGATATCTTTGAATAATGCTCTTTTTTTTTTTTCCCTTGTAATTTGTTTTCCCTTTCCCTTTCTCTTTTATTTTGTTTTATCCTTTTATGCAGAATAACGACAAAAGTGTGCAGTAAGCTTAGCGTGGGATTTTCACGAGTAATTCTTTCGCCGGCCCGGTGTTCCCCGCTCCTAAAACGAAAAAACATAAGCACATGTTAAATATCATTTCTGATTCATTGATACCTTAATTAAATTTGTTTTATTAGAGTTTATTATTGTTTTAAAATACACTAATTGATCCTTTAAAAATAAAATAAATACACTAATTGATAGTATTAGGGTATCTTTCAAAATGTCATAAGTAAAATCTAAATGATGTAGTGGTATTAGCATGCATAAATGTTATCTAACAATAATTATGAGGTGCACCGTGCACGGGTCATGAGGGAAAAAAAAGCATTAAAGTAATTACTACGTCCATAGAAATTTTATGGTAGTCATTGACTACTAAACTCAATAGACACATATCATCACATAGTTAATTATGATCATGTGTTAATTCTCATCCATATTATAAAAAAAAAAATTCTTTTGTTTTTTGAAACGAAAGAACCCACGCATAGCCAAGACGCACACGCCCTATCTGAGGATCAAACCCTGGACTCTCCACTGGAGCCAGGTTTAGATCATAGATGTAACCACTAGGGTATGAGCTTAAGCTCATATTAAATCTAAAATTGAGTTTGGTGGTAATTGACCACCATAAAATTTACATAAATAAGAGAAATGATATAATGATAGTTAAGAGTTAATTCTTTTGAATTATTATGTAAATATAATCTACTTTTGAATTATGAATGAAGTAAAAAAAAAGAAATTGAATAATACCTTATTTTTTTAAATATATTCAAAATATCTGCCTCTTGAAATTTAAAATCTCTACATCTATCCTAAAACTTAAAATCAATGAAATCGCCCATTTTTAGACGAACCCGCTCATTTTTCGCCTTCTTCCACGCCCACCCGCTGTCGGTCCCGCCCATTTCCCCGCCCACCGCCGATGGTCTCGTCTTCCAGGGTGGGCGATCCCGCCCATTTTTTCGCCCATTTTTGAAAACTCGTCCATTTTCTTAAATTCGCCCATTAATAGGCAGGTTCACCTATTCATCTTCATTCCACCTAATTTTTCACATTCCATCTGAATTCTCTTCCAAAATTTCGATTTTCTCTTCCAAAATTTCGACAGAGTATGTGTGTTTTACCACTGTTTAAAATTTCATCACATTTGGATGTTAATTACAATTTAATTGCCTATATGTAATATAACTCTACATATAATGGGCATGTGTGTAATGCACGCTATGTCGGGAGCTACAGGTCGGGTGTTCGATTCCAGCAAATCGACAATACCAAGCATTATGTTCGATTTAATGGAATGTGGCCTCAGTATCATGATTAAATAGCAGCCCATGTAAACGGATCCACTGAGTTCACGATTTCTCGATCTACCTCTCCACAGTGGGACGGGTGGAGTGGAAATGCGCTCTTCCGGTTAAGGTTTAACCGTTTTTTTGTAATATAACTCTACAAAACATAGCTGAGTATGGAAATAAAACAACTGGTTGTTTCATTTCATCGAAATTGTTATAGGAAAATTGTTTAATTTGGTATGCATGCATATACATAAACCTTTACAAAAAAAAGCATTAAACTTTCTTAAATTCACATAAAATATTTACCCATCACTATGATGTACATCCGAATTCTCTCCTAAAATTTCGGTCATTTCATCGAAATTGTTATAGGAAACTTGTTTAATTTGGTTTGCATGCATATACATAAACCTTTACAAAAAAAGCATTAAACTTTCATAAATTCACACAAAAATATTTACCCGTCACTATGATGTACATCCGAATTCTCTCCAAAATTTTGGAAGAGAATTCGGATGGAATGTGAAAAATTAGATAGAATGAAGATGAATAGGAGAACCCGCCTATTAATAGGCGAATTTTAAAAAAAATGGGCGAGTTTTCAAAAATGGGCGAGAAAGTGGGCGGGATCGCCCACCCTAAGAAACGAGACCGACGGCAGTGGGCGGGACCGACAGCGAGTGGGCGGAGAAGAAGGCGAAATCTGAGCGGATTCGTCTAAAAATAGGCGATTTCTTTGATTTTAAGACGGGAGATAGACAGAGATTTTGAATTTTAAAAGATGTAGATTTTAAATATATTTTCAAATTCGAATTTCCCCTTAAAAATATACGGAGTATCCTTGAAGTTGGAACATGAGGGGGAGGGGTGGCAGAGGGAGGAGGGGTAAAAATACAGTATCACTCGCAAACATTGACAAAATAATAATTGATTAATAAGGTAAAAAAACAAGTAAATTAAACGTGTCAGATGTTCCATGAACAGCATCATTCTATTTACTTTATCTTGTCAAAATGTAAAATACTGCCAACCATTTTTTATAGGGTGAACTCCTGCCAAATTGGGATGTCAAGACCTCACTAATTGATTAATAAGAAAAGTTCCTCCGATACATTATTTTTTTTGTTTTAATTCCATTTTTTCAACATCCATTTTTTTCACTACAATAAGCAACATCTATTAAATCTTCTTAAAAAAACTTTTCTATCTCGAATCAACTATCATAATATATTTTCTCTATATTATATTTTCTTATCATAACTGAAATAAAAATGCTTATATTATAAATGGAATAAATATTTAAACTGAAAAATTAAAAAATTTAATATACGACTTCTTAATAAATAAAGGTAGATGTAGAATAAACACAGTATTGAAAATGTAACTGCCTTAGTTATTTTGTTACAAACCTTCTTGCAGAATCGCCTTTAATTTATTTGGAGCGGAGGAGTACAATCCAATTCAAGAGCTTATCAAGTAAAACTAATTATGTCACTTGGAATTTGATTTATTATCTTTCCTTATTCTTTTCTAATCAACATTATCTTTCCAAAGTCGAGTTTTGTACATAAAATTTAACTCTAGAGAAATCGAATTTTCCCTAAAAAAATTGAATTTCGTTGTAATGCACCAACGGTGAATTGACTTTGATGTCATTAACAATGTATATTTACTATTTGGTTTCATTTAATTAATCATTAGGAAAGTTTAATTTTAATAGGAAAAGGAAGGATAGCTACAAACTTAATTTAGGGAGGTTTTAGATAAATATCTGCATAAGTTGTTCTAATTGCTCTCAAAAATTTTAGTTTGGTCATGGTGTAAATCCTCCTTGATGCACAACAGTCAATAGGAATCATTTGTTTTAAGATGGGCATTTCACAATTTCATAAAAAAAAACCATTGCTCCCGTTGCTCCCTAAAATTAGTGAATTGCTCTAAACCCTCAACTTTTCTCCCCTTGTGCGGTTGAAATTTTTCCCCTACCCCCTTGCGGCCACCATTGTGTGGTGGGAATGAAAAGAGAAGTTTCTCGTCTTTTGAAAGTTCTATCAAATGATCTTTGCGACGAGATGATCAGTTTTTCATATTTTTTTAACGTTCAAGAGGTAAGAGAATTTGTAACATAGTCCCTATAAAGTGAATACGATGATAACTTTGAAAAGTCTTCTACAACAGAGTCTATATCTCATTTATTTTTAGGATATGAACCGTGGATCTCTACATTTGAGAATGCACTATTCACTTCCTGAAATATTTAATTATAAAAAATATAGGGATAAAGATAGGATGTTGCTGGAATGAAATAATAAATATTTAGTGTGTATGAATAGGATTGTAAAGTAGAATATGTGTTATTTAATAATATTTGAAATATTATAGGGATAAGGATATGGATGTTAATTAAAGAATGTGTTGTATAAAATGATTGTAAAGTATGGATATAGATTATTTTATACTAGTTTTTAGGGAAAAAATTTAAAGCCCCATGCCCTAATGCCTTCCATTTCTTCTCTCTATCTACTTGGTCTAAGAGTACCACAATGGTGGGTTTATGAAAAGGTTTAAACCTTTTCAGTAGGTTTATCACCGTTATAGAGTGCTGATGTCAGGGACGGCTACAGGAATTCTCGGACACGGGTCGGGGATCGATAGCAGTACATCGTATTACAAGCTTATAAGTATAAATTTTACAAATTCAAGTATGATTACGGGTTAAGGGTCAATATTTTATAAAACCAACGGGTCGGTTAGTAGGTGTTGGTCTATAAAAATTTCAAATAGTGTAAAAAATACATTAAAAAAAATCTTTTTTTTTTAATTTTAGGGGGTCAAGTGACCCATTTTGCTCCATTTGGAGCCGCCCCTGACGGATGTGGCAAAGATTTGTACCAAAAGATTTATTTTGGTAAACCGGTTGATAGCAAAAATGTAGAGGAAAAAACGTATTTTGGTGGACCCGAATATAAACCTTTCGGAGGTTTATCTATTGTGGATAATAAGTTTATAGATAAAAGGTTTATAAATTGATGATGTGGTGTGATGATAAACCTTTTAATGGGTTTATTATTGGAGATACTCTAATGCCCTTTTTTCTGAACATTGGTTTTCAATAGTATTGATGTAAAATACATTTTCGTATGAAATGTGCAAGAAACTTATGTGTGAATCAGGGGCGGATCTAGTATATACACGGTGGGGTCACGTGACCCCACCGAAATTCGGGATTTTTTTTATTATTAAAACGATTTAGTTTTGTTGATAAAAAATATAGTTTTAGGTTATGGTGACTTCACTGAAACAAATTTCTAGACAAAAAATGTAGTTTGATTCTTCGGTGACTCCACTGAAACAAATTCCTGAACCCGCCACAGGTGTGTGAAAGCATGATATGCATATGTCGGGTATTGCACGAGTGTGGCGTGTCGCCAATGGCGGACGTAGGATTTTAATTCAATGAATTCTATGAAAAAATTAAGAGTAATTTTTTCAACGGTGTCCATAAATGTTTTTATAGGTAAAAGTTAAGTAATTTATCATGCTAACGGTGTCCGCACATCCCGTAAAAATACATGTGTTTCCGCCCCTACGTGTCGCCACAACAATGGCACACATTTTCAAAACTTATGTACGCCAGAGGCTGTTAGATCAAATTTCCAAAGTTACATTTTATTAGTGGCACGCGCCACAGATGCTTCGGCGCGCGCCAATGCCATTTTTACGTATATTTTTACGTAAGGAAGGGGAGAGTATAAATAGGATTTTTCACCCCTTCTTCCACACATGCTCATGCTTAGAGATACTCTTAAATGATTTTACCCTTTTTCACCCCAGATTTCTTATCATCGTTTCACTTAGATTATAGGTAGATTTAACTTAGATTACATCATTTCAAGCAAGTTGGATCCTCTTTCTTCCATGCTTGAGCTCAAGCTTGTATGAAGAATGCTTTGAATTTGGATTCTCTGCATTTTGGTAATTAATTCAATTTCGTTTTCAGTTTATGGCTTTAATTCCTTGCTTGATTCTTGTTTCTTTAGTTATAATGAGTAGCTAAACAGCTTCATAGTCAAATCATGTGAAAATTATGTAAAGCCCCCATTAGTTGATGAAAATGGGAATACATAGCTCTTAATTGTGTGATTCTTAAAACATGATCTTAATTCTTGAATTAGCTTGTACACCTAGTTAATGATCACACACATCACATCGATACATGTATGTTGCAAGGGGGTGTGGGATTTAGGATTCTTAAAATCGTTGTGTAAAATTGACTAAGTTGTTTGAATTCGATATCATAGCAAGGTTTTGGGTGTAAATCAAGCAGCTCTAGTTCTTAATTTTGTTCAACCAATTAGATTCTTAAAGGCCTGCTGGTTTGGGCATATGGTGTTGGGTTGTGATGAGAGTCAACTTGCCTTAGTTTTTCTACATGTTTTATACACAGTTTAGACTCGTTTCACTTAATTCCGGACATATTTGGCTTGATTTCGACACATTTGCACCGTTTTCGATATTTACGAGACCTAGGATGTAATTTCGGAAATCTCGATGTTTTCGGTGTTTTTGTTTTGCACTCTCGGTCACCCTAATATCCTGTAGGGGTTACGTGTGGTATTTGTTGTGATTTTGTCCAGGAATTAGGTGTACGGACGAGACATGGGGATTGGAGCGTGTGCCCGATCACTAGCCCGGTAGCTAGTTTACTTAATAGCTAAGTCTCAACCAAAACACGACAAAGTGGATAAGTATCGACAGATGTATTTACATCATAAATCACGTATTATATGTCACGACTTTATTAAACGGTACGGTGTTAGTAATTATCGAGGCCGGGATAATTATCCAGACGTAATCGTCAAATGGGGTCATTGGGTCACATACCGAATTCACATGTGATGATGAGGGGGGGGAGATGGGCCGACATCATGGGTGGCTCTACCTTATACCCACGGGATGCAGCCGACCCCCTAAAAAAAATATTATGTACCAATAGTAGAGAATTTTTTTTAATAAACTTAACATATATGTGAAATTGACCCACTTATTTTCCTGTAAATGACCTCCTGTTTTTGTCTATTGACCCATAATTATATGTATAGAATTGAATATCCAAATATATGTGTGATACGAAAAAAAAATTGATAAATTTATGTCCCCATGTCAAAATTCTTACGACCGCCCCTGGCCGACATAGTCATGGATTATATCAAGTACGTAGTCAAGTTGGCCGACTTCTTTAAGTCGGCAATAGCATGTATATATATATATACATATGTTATGCTAAGGCAAAAAAAACAAAAAATCATTTTCTTTGCTCTGTGAATGAATATAAAGCTTTATAGCATTAAGCTTAGATATTTTTTTTGAGTATCATCTTTCTGTTTTAGGCATATATTTTGAGTACCAACAAACGAGTTTTAGTTATATATCATAACAATTATAAAGTTTATCATCTCCTTCATCCGAGAAAAGCCTGCATCTTCATTTCTTCACTTTTTCCACCATTGAAGAGTAGATTCTAGCTTGTTTAAACAACTTCCTTTGTAATAAATGTTCGGATCGTTGTGGATTTTATATATATGAAGTTGGTTTTCCTGGATTCGAAGTTTCTTCCGGTTTTATCTATATAGGTATATCTTTTATCTTTCTTTTGTTTGTGTGTATTAATTATATGATGAAATATTGCGTTTTTGTGGCCGTGATGAGTAGGTAATCGTTATATAGCCGAGTTATGCGATAATCTTCGAAATCGAACCCTAGTTTGTTGATTGATGTGTTCTTGATGTTTTGATTGTTGATTCTTGATTTACCGTAGTTCTAGAACTTATACTTAATCACGTTTGTTGATTTGGCCATTTGATAATCATATTACACGTATCTTCTTTATATATGTATTTTGCAAGAGGGTACGGGAACCGGGTTTCTAGGATCGCCCTGTAAAACAGACTGAGTTGTTTAGATTCTGTTTCGTGTGTGAGGTTTATATCAACTTGTTGAGCGTTTCATTGAACGTAGACTGTGTTAGGTCAATTAAATCCGGTCAGCGGACTGTTGAACCTGATATAGGATGGTAGATTATTGAAATAATGTCTATTTCTAGAATTAGGAAACGACACCCTTCGAGTGACATCAAGAACGTTTAGGTAGGTCAAAAACACTTCCGGATTTAGCTAGGGTTTGCTAAGTAGTTGATTAGATCATAGCTCGGCTATCACTTTTTTCATAGTTTAAACTCTTTTATTTTGTGTATAGGTTTGTAAAACCGGTGATCTGACAAATCACCGCCTTCAGTAGTTGTGTTGGCCTGAACTAGGAACGATATTGGCTTTGATACTTAACCAGATTCCCTATGGGATACGAGCTCGCTTGCCATTTATAATACAACCGACTCGTTACCCTGCTGGTTAGAGTTGGCTATGTTGTAAAGCGGCCATCAAGTTTTCTGATGCCGTTGCCGGGGAATCCGGTTGATATCTATGAGTTAGTTGAGTTTTAAGGATTAGGTCGTTTTTCTGTTTTTTTTTCCTTTGTTTGTTTTGTTTATTTGTTGTTTATGAGTCACACCACTTACTCCGGTAGTGGTAGTGACTAATTACCGTGATTGTGTTCGTGTTTTTTCCTTGATTTGCAGTTAATGGATTTTTACGGCAATTACAGATCATTGCCTTACTCATTCGGAGGCTACAACTACGGTGCTATGGGTTATGAAACACAACCTTATTACCGATTCAACCTATACGTCTCATCATACGGAAATCGTGGGATAATGCCCCAAGTTACTTTGATCAACAACTCGATACTTCTCCATCTTGAATCGGAGACCTTACCGGGCAACAAGTGCCGCTTGAAAAACGGTTGAACAATTGAGTAAATTGGTCTAAGATCATATCAAAGAATTTCGTAATGATATGACAACAATGCAACTGCGATCACGATACTTGGAGCGGCGTCGATCGAGAGAGAGAGGTTGAGAGGAGATAACGTGAAACTTGGGTAAAAGTCACCCTGGAGGAATTCTACGAGGATGGTATGAATCTTGTTTCCATTGAATCATCTAGTTTGTCTTCTATTAGCCATACTGTTATACCTACGGGGGTGCACCCTATTGAGTTTGTTGTGGATGTAGAACCTTATTGTTATTACTTGGTGCTAGAGTCGTTCTTAGTTAGGATATGTTTTAGTTCGGGTAAAGTGAATTCATTGTTTTGTGCAATGGATTCATCGAACCAATCGTGGTGGTGGGGATTGAGCCCCGTGTTTCTCATATTTCATTTTCAGGGGATGCTCAATTATTACGATTTTGGTAGGGAGAAGCAACGGTTTGCTCTTCTTTGATATAACTATCCTTGACCTAGTTGAGGGTAGAAAGTCGAGCTAAGGACTCTAAACTTAGAATGTGTTTTTTTGGTTTTCTTTCCCCTCGTGTTTCCTATGTTTCTTTAGAGTGTATTATGATACTTTGGGTAGGTTTTGATGTTATATAACCCGAAGTATTGTGTATCGGGGGGGCTAGTGTGGTGTTTTTGGTGTTTTGGTTTTGGATAAGTTGTGGTGATCCGTTTAGTTTCGATTCTTTATCTCCATACCTGTGTATTCTAGGATGTTGTGTTGCTTGTCGATATTAGCACATGTACCTTGGGACATTTACGGATGCCACATGATCGTACTCACGCCTTTTCCGGTTGTAAGCTAAGCTTTTCTACCCTCGTTATATTTATTTAAACACCGAGGTCGGTGTTCACTTTTAAAGTAGGGGTGGGGGCTAGTTAGCCAATTTTTCCGGTTTTGATTTTTACGAGTCGTACCTTAGTTTTTAATCGTCTTTTAGTGAAATTTCGAGCAATTTTTCAAATTTTTATAGTTTTAACATTGTTTATTGTGTTACAAGCCTTCATATCCCGTAGTTTGACATGTGTTAATTACTCGAATACATTCTATTATGTAGTGTCAACCGTGTGTTGAAAATTGAAACAATTTCACGTAATAGCTTCGACGTCATAATTACTCGATTAGTGAACGATAATAGTTGTTGAATGACCCGGTTACCTAGAATTTATATTAGTAACCGTGGCGAAATAGAATGGTCGTTGTTGTTGTTGAGTGCGGGATGACGGTTTTGCATTTATTTTGACTGATCGAGCCAAAAAGCCAACATAAACGATTAACCCATAGTTACCCCTCTAAGCTTGTTGTAGGGTGGTTAGACCGCCACCCGAACTAGCCTTTCGTGTTACTACCCCGTAAAAACCGATGCCCCGAGCTTTATTTCGGACTACGTATCCTTGACCACCTTGCATTTGAGCTTTTTAGTTCCGCACATTTATTCTACAATGTTGCGAGGTAGTATTGAGACGTGGATTACGGTACGATGTCGTGATTCATGAGTTATTCGGAAAGAGAATGTAACAATATGCCGGTTGTGGCTATTGACCAAATTTTTTATGTATAGTGTCAAATTTATATATATGTTTCTGTATAACTTTTCTCAAAAAAAAATAAAAAAAATACAAATAATACATATTTATATTTTTATATATAGTTTGTTGTAAGTCCAAAATGGAAAGTGATGTATACTGAAAAAATTGGAGTTAGGGTTTGGATTTGCGGATTGTAAATAGTCGGAAAGATTTAAGACAAAGTTGATAACCGAGTTTCGTGTTTATATTTCTCAGTTAAAGCTCTTTTGCACCTTCTCTTTTTTTTTAATCATAAATATCATTTCGTTAGCCCCAAACCCTAGTCTAACGATATAACCCTTTAAGTCCTGCTCGACCGTACTAAACAATGATAGACCTCGATTAATGGAGATGTTTACGATGCATAAGCCTATGGTGTAACCAGATGCGTTACGCGTCTATAATCCGAACCGGTGGTCGATAGTAGTCGATGTCGAAGAAGCTACTTTCACTCACACTTTCATTGTTCAACACAAGGTAGAACCAAATTTTTATGTATTCATGTTTGTACTATTTTCTTACCTATATGATACGGGAGACTCGTTATACAGTGACAATGTTGACTCTATTTCTGTTTGAAACGCTCGGTTTTTCTCGGGGGCGAGCAAACGCTAAGTAGGGGGCAGTTGATGAGAGTCAACTTGACTCAGTTTTCTTACATGTTTTATATTTGGCTTGATTTCGACACATTTGCACTGTTTTCGATATTTACGAGACCTAGGATGTAATGTCCGGAAATCTCGATGTTTTCGGTGTTTTCGATTTGTACTCTCGGTCACCATAGTGTCCCGTAGGGGTTACATATGGTATTTGTTGTGATTTTGTCCAGGAATTAGGTGTTCGGCATGTCCGAAAAAGCGAGATAAGGGGATTGGGCGTCTTGCCAGAACTAGTTGATTAATAATTTAAGTCTCAACCCAAAGACGCGACAAAGTGGATAATTATCGACAAATGTATAACATAAAATCACGTATTATATGTTGTGACTTTATTAAACGGTATTGTGTTAGTAATTATCCAAGCCGGGATAATTATCCAGCCGTAATCGTCACATGGGGCCATTGGGTCACATACTGAATTCACATGTGATGATGATCAGAGGGGGAGATGGGCCGACATAGTCATGGTTTATGTCAAGTAGTCAAGTTGGCCGACTTCATTAAGTCAGCAATAGCCTGTTATACATATGTTATGCTAAGGGGAAAAAAGAAAAGAAAAAAAAAAAAATCATTTTCTTGGCTCTGTGAATGAATATAAAGCTTTATAGCATTAAGCTTAGATATTTTTTTTGAGTATCATCTTTCTGTTTTAGTTATATATTTTGAGCACCAACAAACGAGTTTTAGTTATATATCATAACAATTATAAAGTTTATCATCTCCTTCATCCGAGAAAAGCCTGCATCTTAATTTCATCACTTTTTCCACCATTAAATAGTAGATTCTAGCTTGTTTAAACAACTTCCTTTGTAATAAATGTTCGGATCGTTGTGGATTTTATATATGTGAAGTTGGTTTTCCTAGATTCAAAGTTTCTTTCGGTTTTATCTATATAGGTATATCTTTTATCTTTCTTTTGTGTGTATTAATTATATGATGAAATATTGTGTTTTTGTAGCCGTAATGTGTAGCTAATCGTTATATAGCCGAGTTATGCAATAATTTTCGAAATCGAACACTAGTTTGTTGATTGAGGTGTTCTTGATGTTTTGATTGTTCATTCCCGATTTACCGTAGTTCTAAAACTTATATTTAATCATGTTTGTTGAATTGGCCATTTGATAATCATATTACACGTATCTTTTTTTTATATATGTATTTTGCAGGAGGGTACGGGAACCGGGGTTCTAGGATCACCATGTAAAACCGACTGAGTTGTTTGGATTCGGTTTCGTGTGTGAGCTTTATATCAACTTGTTGAGCGTTTCATTGAACGTAGACCGTGTTAGGTAAGTTAAATCCGGTCAGCGGATTGTTGAACCTGACATATGAGGGTAGATTATTGAAATAATGTCTATTCTCGGAATTAGGAACTGACACCCTTCGAGTGACATCGAGAACGTTTAGGTAGGTCAAGAACACTTCCAGATTTAGCAGGGTTTGCTAAGTAGTTGATTATATCATAGCTCGGCTATCTCTTTTTTCATAGTTTAAACTCTTATATTTTGTGTATAGTAGTTTGTAAAACCGGCGATCTGACAAATCACCGCCTTCAGTAGTTGTGTTGGCCTGAACTAGGAACGATATTGGCTTTGATACTTAACCAGATTCCCTGTGGATACGACCTTGCTCGTCATTTATAGTACAACTGACTCGGTACTCTGTCGGTTAGAGTTGGCTATGCTATAAAACGGCCATTAGGTTGCGGTATTAGCGTCCATACACCAGTTTAGGTATTTACACCCACAAATGCATTAATAAAAACCTTAGGATGGTTGTTTGGTAAAGACTCATTCTCGATTATCGATTAGAGAGGTGAATTTAGTCAACTGGATCATGGATTAAGCATGTTCTATTCCTTATTATTATCTACGTTTATTGCATCATAGTTGTTGCACGTTCCACCTGTTGATTAACCTAAACTAAATATGAGAATGATTCGATACTCGATTAATTTCTCGTGGGATACGAAATTGCTTGGCATTAATGTAGTACTTCCAATACTCCGCCAAAGGGTTGGTTTGGTATATTGCGTCACTTTTTTTTTTGCAGTTAGAATACATATCAATACACTTGGCTATATTGTGTCACTCTTTTTCCGGTGCCTTTACACCACACATTTGCGAATACTTCAATGAATGTATATGTAAAATGAACCTATTTTCAGAAATATAAGAGATACATGTTCACACAAACACACAAACCCAATTATCAAAGAGTAAATTAAGTTCCTTAAACCCTCGATTGTCGTAAACGGAAATTCACAGAGCACATTCAATATAGCAAATTTTTGTTTACACAACTTAGGAATGCTAAAGTACGTAAAAGCAAGAGAAGCCATTGAATTAAATCATTTAGACCATTGTCTCATTAAACCAAAATCTAAACTTTATACACTCAATCTATATTTTATGTTACTCTAACAAAGGTACCATTGGTATGGCCTATGGGAAAAAAAAATAGGACAAAAGCTTGTTTCTCTTGGACCTTTTATCAAGCACCTTGTGTGCACCAGAAAAAGCCTTTTTAGTTTACGTGGGGTTTTTTAGATTGTATGTTTTATTCTTCGTATGTTTTTATCATGTCTTTTTTAGATGTACTTTTTCTTACACTTATCGTTAGATTAGAATGAGAGATGTTTATATTCTTTTATTTCACATTTAATGGAAGTAAATATTGTATAATAATATGAATATTCTATTTATGTTTTTTTGTTAGTTAGTTAGATAGATTATTATGTACTTTTCTAAGTTATATAATATGATTATTCTTCTTACGCATATAATTACGTTTTTTTTCATTTTCATTTGACGTATGTAATTGTTATATAGAATCATTATAATATTTCTTTAAGTTTATCATTTTGTTTTATTTTTTTAAGGAAAAATTAGGTATAAATCCACTTTTCCTCCTTAATTAAGTTTTAATCCAAACTTATTTTTTAGTTGCAATAAAGTCAAAATAATTTTACTCGAATTGTCCGTGGACATTTGATTCCGTAGAAGTTCCGCTTGAATCTGTATTCTAAAACCCAAAGACATTTCTTACTCATTTTCCTTCGGCATTTCACAATCTACATCAGGTATGGTAGAATTCCCTACTTACCCTCCGATTTTGTGAAGAAAAATTTTACATTAGGTTGAGAACTTGCTTCCCGCAGCTTTGATTATAGTATGTTCCTTTTTTGTGTTTTGATTCTGTGCTTTTTGTCGTCGCAATTGAACTGTTATTTTCCCAGTTAATTATGTGTTTGGATGACTTAAGTGTGATTCTGTGCTTTTTGTCGTCGCAATTGACCTGTTTATATTTTCCCAGTTAATTATGTGTTTAGATGTGTTTGGATGACTTAAGTGAATCAATTGCCGTTTTGTAATATCATTGACTTTCAGCTTCTAAGCAATCAGAGGACTTCGATGTTGAGAAAGTTTTGGTAACTGGTAGCGAGTAGCTTTGTTGTGATGTAAAATAAGTTATTCCTTTGATTATGTTAAGATCAAACGCTTACCGTTGTACTAAAATTAATTGGTGGTAGTAAAGACTTAACTTTATTTCTTATACATTAAGAGTGTGACAAACTATCCCAACACCTACAGTAAATCATGTGAACTTTATTTCTTATACATTAAGAGTGTGAATGAACTATCCCAACACACAAGTAAATGCGCAAGAACTTTATTTCTTATACATTAAAAGTGTGGACAAACTATCCCAACACCCCCACAAGAAGTGTTGCGAATCATCGTCAACACTAGCACAATTTTTCATTCAAGAGTGTGTGCGAACTGCCTCTACACACTCTCTCAGTGTGGGCCAACTGTCCCCAACACTTGCACGCGATTTTAAAATAATGTTCAAACCAAGGTTCGATCATTTGACCTCTGTCTCTGATACCATGTTAAAATCAAGCGCTTACCGTTGTACTAAAACCAATTGGTGGTAGTAAAGGAACAACTTTATTTCTTATATATTAAGAGTGTGAACAATCTGTCCCAACAGATTAAGGCGTGGTGGAAACGCTTGAATTACTAGGGATAATTTATATGCAGGCAGTCGCCATTACACCTGAACATTAGCCATGAAACAACGATTTACTCTTTGTACAAATTCCGTCTTATCATGCAAATATTATATTTTCGTTTTCGTTAGCCGTGGATTTCACAATATAAGGAGTCGTCTACTTTAATGATATTTATGGACCTTCTGTTTAGAGTTGTTTGGCTTCAAGAAACTGTTTTCGATAGAAGCATTTGAACTTTTGAGGTAGGTTGTTTGGAAATTGCATAAAATGAGGCAAATATCATAGGTCTCGTTGAGTTCTTGAAGAGAGAGGCCATGAGGAACATTAACAAAAATGTGTGAAGGCCAGTGTGATCGAAGGTTGCATGGTTTTCTTTCTCTCGAAAAAATGGTTGATTTGAATCAATATTAGGGAATGTTTCAATTAAACTGAAAATGCATACATATTTATGAAGTTTCATAGAGATTGTATTTAATTTTTGTATTTAGTTCCTTGCTTTACAAAGTGGTTGCATCAATTGAAGAAATTTCTTGATCTTTAACTTTCTGAATAGACGTTTTCCGTGTCCCAACAAGCTAAAGGGAATTTTTAAGGCCCAGGTGCTAGCTCGAATTATGGCTCCTTTCGGTTTTTTCCGTGCCTAAGACAAAGCAAAGTCCAGATTTTCTCTATTTCTTTGAAGAGCTGGTGCTTTCTGAACATTTACTAGTTTTTATCGGACATCGTGTTTTCTTCATTTGATTGTGTGTATGTTCATCAACTTTATATGGCTGATTTTAATTCTATATATTGAGATACTTGGCTGAATTTGTGACATATGTGTGGCTTGAGTAGTCCCTTGAATTGAGTCTTAAATGAGCCTTATATGAGCGAGATATTGAGCTTTTTGTGGTTGTTTTTGAGTTGGTCTTCGGATGATGTACCTAAATGGAGTAATACCTTAAGTGTGTTGTTCACTTGGTTCATATCATTAAGCTTTCTAATACACTAGCTTTGGGGTGTTATTGATCACGATCATCGATCTTGTGATACGTCGATCATCGATACTATGTTCATCGATATTGTAGGATCCTCCTCTCATTTTTTAATACAAAATGCATTTCAATGTGAAAGCAATTAAAGTAAATGGAGAAAATGCAGCTCCATTGTTTGAGTTTATGAAGAAAGACAACAAGTTCAATGGACTTTTGCAAAGTTCCTAGCCAATGGATATATAAGAATGGACAGCGTGTTCCCCATCAGAGCTTCCGTTTTGAGGGAGTGCAAAGATCTTGGGGAATGTTGTACTCGATGTTGTTACGGCTAATAGACTTTTTCTTGGTGCTTTAGTTCTTTTCGGAGCTTTCATTTTGTCTTGCTGATGCTTCTTCCCACATGTTAAGGTGGTTTTTTTTTGCAATAGATGAGACAAGTAGAACATGTTCATTATAACCATATTTTTGCATTCTGAAAACTACTAGTATTATATTTAAATGTTTTATATCAGACGTGATGCTATTGAACCTTGAACTACATCTGTTACTGTTAATGTGATACTGATATTGTGTTAGTGTAAACGCTGCGATTAAATTCGCCTTTCAAAAACTACGTCGAAAGGGTATCGTATGAGATCTCAAACTGAAGAGAGAAAAAATATAACTTTGGTAAACGAATTTTCATGATCGGTGTTCTACATCGAAAGTTACAGTCGTTTATAAGAAAAATACTCCGAAAATGCAAATTTTTTCGGCTTTCGAAATTTAAATCGGAAGGGTATCGTATGAGATCTCAAAATAAAGAGAAAAAATAAATAAATTTTGGTGAATCAAAAGGTACTATTGTTTATAAAATTTAAAAAAAAGGTACTATTGTTTATAAAATTTAAAAAAAAGAAGCAGTAAAGCATAGTTGTGTCACGCGCTCCGTTAAAAGGTATTTTATCCGTCTGAAATTTTTTTGTTTTTTTTTGCAATTAAAAGAAAAAGTGTGTCATATTTATTCATTTTATATTGAAAAGTAAACTTTTGGTTCATTCATTCTTTTTTCAAAGGTAAGTTTATATCTTTTTGAGTTGATGTGGGTAATCTTTTGATGTGGGCTTTTTTCACGTAAGCCTTTTTTTTATAATTAAAATAATAATGGATAATAGATGTCATAGATATTTATGTTTATGATTAGACTAGATTAGATATATTGATTTTTTTATAGAATTTAACGTGCATTTTTTAAATAAATGTAATTTTGTTTTGTTGAATACTCATTCTAATTAGATAGATCATTAATCTTTTTCTAAGTTTATCATCTTATTTTATTTTTTAATTGTATGTTTAGATAGATGGTTGGCATTTTTAATAAGATTTAACGATTGATAAATTAATTATTATATTCATTATTGAAATAAATTAAAGTGTTGATTGAATTTTTTAAATAAGGTTTTAATAATCATTCCTTTTATGGTTAGATTCATAATTGATTGGATAGATATATATGAAATTTAATTAAGACTTGCGATTGGTTGAATGTATATATAGAATACACCGGCTCTTTTATAATAGTAATTATAATAATGATGATAATGATGATGATAATGATATAATAACGAGTAATACTGAACATTTACAACGATTATGACACAACGAATTACACAACATATATTTGCGCTTTTGATTATTGTGGGCCCATATAATATTCAATAGGGCCGGGCTACATCATGATCAAAGTTGAAAAATTATATTTATGTCACTCGTTTGTCAAAACCGTAGTGTTCGTAGCATTTTTCTGTATTTATACGGAGCATTATATATATATATATATTTATTTGTTTTTTTTTTTTTTTTTAATTTATTTTTTTGAATACGCAGTTCATCATATTGATAAAACTCTTTTTATTTGATCCGGAGACCGGATGTTTTAAGGGGGTGGGGGAAATCCTTTTTAAGGGGTTTTGTATTATTATTATTACAATTACAATAAAACTAAAAGACGCTGCGACAGGGTTCTATGGTAGTAAGCATGACGACAATGAAACGCGACAGCCAATATGAACAAATGTGGATTCCTTAAAAAATATCTGGGAAAAGAAAGCACACATAAGCAAAGCTGCTATATAATAAGGTTATTCTGACGATGCGGGGAGGCGAATAGAGATGAGATACGCTAAGAACATCCTGACTCACGCTTCATCCTCATTTAAATCGCCGATAGGCTGAATTGCGTAAATGGCGTGAAGCCCGTATATCGCACATATCTGCTTCTCTATTAAAGCTTCTCTCTGATCGTAATAACCCATATAATAAAGGGAAACTTGACCATATATGCTTGTAAAGTTATATATAGAATTAATATTCTCCGTATTAAAAGCTTTGAGAAATATGCTTTCGGCCCATTTGCGGCACATATGCGTCTGGAAGAGCTGGTTTTTTTTATTTATTTTTTTATTTTATTTTGAGAAGGATCTGAAAATATAAAAGGGGTTCAAGAAATAAAAGTTTTCAAGCAAAATAAAATCAAGTTTCATGTAATATCTTCAAAATAAAAATCCTTTTCTGTTATAAAATAATAGAAAACAAACTAAAGATACAACAACAAAGATGTAGAGGAAAAGGAAGAATGAACTTTCTTATTACTTCATCTCAAAACTCTACACCCCCATTCCAAAGATATGGATGAGGTATTTATACAACACCAAAGGTAGATGAACCAACTACAAATGATACAATGAATGATAATAATTGACAAGAAAACTCTTGGAATTTGTAACTTAGGTTTACATGATGAATGGTAGTGAATTCTAGAATTGAATAAAACCTCTTGGTATTTATGGTGTAAGTTAATGGACATTCACATCAATTATTTCATAACACTCCCCCTTGAATGTGTTAAGGGTGAATTTACGTGCTTTTTAACGTTATATTTTATAATGTTTTCCCCGACATTCGTATTAATCGCATGGAAATCACGTGTTTAAATGGAATATTGAGCGAATGACATTTTTAATGAGTTAATTGCAACGTTGGTGAATTTATATGTTTTAATTATGATTTTATGGTTATTGGAATTATGTTACGCTTTATGTATTTTTGATATGATGTAGATACATGTTGGAGGCTACATTGATGATCAAATGTTGATATAATTCGAGCTAAATCAAGATGAAGATGGAGAAAAAGAGATAAAGATCAAGAAATCGAAATTCAGTCATATTGGACTGGCGTCCAGGTTCCGTCCAGTGGACGGGCGTTTGAGACATTGAACGGGCGTCCGTGGAGGGTATTTTACATTCAAAGAAGTTTGGGCGCAGGTGGACGCCGGGGCCAGACGGGCGCTTGAAGAAAGCTCACCGATTCGAAGTTCATTGTAGAGCGGACGAAGCGTCCAGGAAGAGCAGACGGGCGTCCGACCGCCGATCAAGCACAACCGACTTAGTTTTGACTTTAGCCGCCTTAGTTCATCTATATATAGCGACTTGTATTAAACCCTAAAATCATCATCGACGACCGACCGATGATGACTTTCATAAATAAACAAAGCACAGCTTTTGTCTTTCTTTTTCGTTTTCAATGCAATCAAAACAATCTTTTGATTTCAAGGTTAATATGAGTAGCTAAACTCTTGGGTTGGATGAACGGGTGAAGCAATTCAAGAGGCGTTACGGTTTTTCTTATTTTTCTGCGCTTTATTTCGACAAAGGTTAGATTTATATTGCGTTTATTTCGTGCTTCATATCGATAGATAAAGCCTGTGATGTTTGTTTGACGATAGTTGAATAAATTCTAGATCACCGCAATAGTAATCGATTAATCAATTTGTCTAAAACGAAAGTTATCAAATTGTTAACCTAGATAATAGGTTCGAAAGAATTTATGCCTATCGTCTTTGGAAGAATCAATCTTTGATAAAGTTGATAAACAAATTATCTAAGATATTAGTAATTTGCGTTTAGTATAGGTTAATCTTGGCCTTAGTTGATTTGCATGCGTAGGAAATTAAGAGCCTTTGTGGTTATCTTGAATTGTGGATCCTTGTTCGTCTGCCTTTTCTCCCCCTTATTTGATAAACCTAAAATTATTAGTTTTGTGACATTTTTAGCCTAAACTTAAAAACGCTTTCAACCTCACGTTCCTCGTGGGATCGACCCGGAATAATCGCTTTACTACAAGCTTTGCACTTGGAGCGACTAACCGGATTTTTATTACTTGTCTTTTTGTTTCGTTTACAAAAATCCACCACAAGTTTTTGGCGCCGTTGCCGGGGAACTTGGCACGGTTTTATGTGTTTTTAGCATAAGTTTAGGTAGATCATTCGTTGCTATTTTAGTTAGGGTTTAAGGTTTTTCCTTAGTAGCTTCTACGCTGCAATTTCTGCTTCTGTTCCAGTTTTTTTTTTCCGGTACCAAACGAGCGTCTGGATCTTGGACGCCCGTTCGCTGGAATTATTCTATCCAATTTTATTTTTATTCATTCAAACGCGGCGCTCATAATATTTGGGCGCCTGTTCAGATATTCACGCAACCGGACGAAGCGTTTGTGTCACTAAACGCCCGTCGGTAATTAATATTCACCCCGCACGCCCGCCCATAACCTTGGGCGCCCGTCATCTTCCTCGACTCCTTTCCTCTCTTTCTCTTTCTCTCCTTAGTTTGACTTCGTTATATGCAAACACGAAGTAAACAAGGACGATTAATTTTGAACCTGAGCTTGAACGAGGCGTAGTTCGAGTAAACCGTAAACGGAAAGCTCCTGAGCCCGCCCGATTCCCCAAGAGGAAATCGAAGAGAGTTTGAGTGAAAACTCTTACGAAGATAATTTCTTATCCAACCTTTTCTTTGAGGAAGAAACTCATCGATTCAATGGCTCAAGCCAACCGCACTCTGGCGGACTATGCCACTCCCGTGATGTGAACATCCGCTCAATTTGTGGTTATCCCTACCGATACAAACCCCATTTGAGATAAGACCACCCTCATCCGGATGGTGCAACATGCATCAACTTTCTATGGGTATCAATCTGAGAACCCCTATACGCATCTTTATGTATTTACGGGTATATGCGATACTACTACTCGCGATTAAGGATGTCGATCAAGACATCATTAAGTTTGAAACTATTTCCATTCTCACTCCGTGGAGAAGCAATGGAATGGTTTAAATCTCTTCCTTCGAATCTATCCAAACTTGGGCCCACTCGAAAGTCAATTTACGGCCCAATATTTTCCTCCGTCTAAGACAAATCAATGTCTTAACGAGATCTCAAACTTTCATCAACTCGAGTGATGAATCTTTCTTTGAAGCATGGAAGCGCTTCAAAATTTTGTTGAACAAGTGCCCCCATCATGGAATGGATTTGCAGAGGAAGGTCCATACTTTCTTCGTGGTCTCGAATGAGTCCACTAAAGGGATGGTCAACTCTCATCCTGGAGAGTCTTCTTGAAGAAAACCCACAATGCAGTGGGTGGGATTTATTTGAAGATATAGCTAGGTACAACTATGCACCTACGTATCAATCACCAACGGTCCTGCTTTGTACTAAAATTGAAGAAGTCAACAACCGTAATCATGGTCAAATGATTGCGACCTGCAGCTCAACTTTCTCGCTTTGACCATGACTAAAAATCAAAATCAGCCCTCTCTCCAAATGTAATGCACAAGTATTCTCGTGTGATAATTGTTATCGATCGTCACATCGGTGACCATTGTCAATACACTCCTACCCCGGCTTTCAAGCCAATGCCGCCCAACAAACGAGGCGGTATGATTCGTGAATCTGCTATACCAGTGGGCTTAGAGGTCACATTTCCGCAACATGCCCCTTGAATGGTGGACATGAGAGAAACAATTCTTACGGCCGCCAAGAAACCAGAGATTTTCAAACCGAAATAACTCTCAAGGTCGAACTACAACTGAATAGAAATTATGCTCGAAATCAAGGTTATGACCAAAACCGCACTCAAAATTCGGGACAGAATACCTCTCGCAATGCCTACTACCGTAACCCCAACTCGAGTCAAAGTTCAAATTCTCAACCAAAAACAAATCCAACCTGGCCCACTAATCAAAACTCACAAAGAAAAACCGCCTAATCGGGACTCCTCAACTTATGGTATCGCTTTACAAGGCGCAGTATGAAAAAGCAACAGAGGGCGATGAAGAACTTAGAAAGACAGTTAGGGCAAATAGGTGAACAATTGGCTGCCGGACCTCAGGTCACTACCTAGTTTCTGAGAAAAAACCTAAAAGTGATCATGCAGGCCCAAGTCAAGCAAGAACAAACCATCATGTGCCGAGCTCGCACTCCATTACCCCTATGGACAAGAGGAGTCAAATGCTATGAATCTGAGGTCCGGTACACAATTGCAACAACACCCGGGTTACAGACAGAACCAGGGAAACGAGTAAACCCTCCTACCCCTGATTCGGTAGGAGGGGAAGAATCGCAGTTCCCTGACCTGGATAAAGAGAAAGATGAAAATGAGATTGAAGCGGAAAGAGATCTCAGGTGATTGAAAACCAAGATGATGAACCGGAGAAAGTCACTCAAAGCGGAGGATCCTCGACGAGTAAAAGATAGAAAAGATAGTGAGGTGGAAGGATCTTGAGGACAAAGCTATAAGAGCTTCTCGCCCGGAGAGTCTTTTCCGAAGAGGAACTGAATAAGCTCCCATTTCCGCCAAGAAAGCAAAACATTTCATTATCTCAAGACAAAAGTACGAGAAGGTACTCAACCTATTAAAAACACCCAAGTAAATTTGCCTTTATCTCAAGTGTTGGTTGAGATGCCTAAGTCGCCAAGTTTGTGAAGGATGTTGTTTCTTCAAAGAAGAAGTTAGGTGAAATGGAGAAAAATTGGGAGAAGAATGCTCCGCTATTGCCGACGGAGGAATTCTGGCGCGCGAATGATCCCGAAAAATTTGTCTTAACTCTGAAAATCAAGGATTTAAGCTTTCCAAATTCTCTGTGTGATTTAGGAGCATCCATCGTTTGATGTCTCTTTCTGTCTGCAAGAGACTACACCTTGACCAAATATTGGAGCCTACCCCATAAGTATCCAACTTGCGTGATAGATCTTACAAGAGAGCCGAAGGAGTGCTTAGAGACCTTCGGTCCAAGTAGACAAATTTACATTTCACGTGGATTGGTACGTCTTGGACACTAAAGAAGAAGATACCCCTCCTCCTCGGGACGACCTTTCCTATCTCTACTAGAGCCACTATAGATTGTGATGCGTGATTTGTCACCTTACGTGTTGGAGACGAGGAAGTGCGCTACAAAGTAGTTAAAGCTCTCAGAGCACCTTCCGAAATCCTCGGGTTTTGTGATTGAGACGTCGATGATTTCACACGAGACTACACTCTGGACGAGCTGCTAGAGGTCGCTTATGGAGAAGAGCTTGTTGAAGAGGACACATGGTGCTCTGCTGAAAGAACTCTTTCACCCTCGGAAGAAGTCGATTTGCTTGAGGCAAGAGTTTTTGACCCTATCGGTGAGGAAGATCTAAAACGAGGAGAAGCCAAAACCGGTTTAGAGGAACCTCCCGAGGACCTTGTTCTAAAACCTCTACCTCAAAGATCTAAAGTATATCTTCTTGAGAGAAGGTAAGCACTTACCTCTCGATTATCTCCTCTACAATCGTCGTGACGAAGAAGTTGAGTTAATTGACGTTCTAAAGAAAATGCGAAAGCCTTCGGTTGGCGGTGTAGGTGATATAAGAGGAATATCTCCAGACGTCTCAGTATGCATAAGATTAGAACCGAAGAAGGTGCAAAGAGTATAAGACAACCGCAGAGACGTTTAAACCCACACATGCAGGAAGTGGTGAAGAAAGAGATCATTAAAGTCGTTGGATATGGGGATCATTTATGCGATAGCCGATAGAGATTGGGTGTCCCCACTCGGGTAGTACCTAAAGGAGGTATTACCATTGAAAAGAATGACAAAGGTGAAGAGGTAGTCGTCGATTAGTCACTTTGGTCAGAGTCTGTATAGACTATAGGAAGTGAACGAGGTGACCTTAAAAGACCATTTCCTCTCCCTTCATAGACCAAATGTTGGAACGTTTGGCGGGGCATGCTTTCTTGTTTTTACGGGCGGTTATTCAGGTTATTTCCAAATCCTATTGACCCAAAGTAGATCAAGAGAAAACAACCTTCACCGCCTCTATGGTACTTTCGCTTATAGGCGAATGCCCTTTGACTTTGCAATGCACCACTACATTTGAGAGATGTATGTTGGCTATCTTTGATGGACTTATAGAGAAATGCATGGAGGTATTCATGGGCGACTTCTCGGTGTTTGGCACATCGTTCACGGACTGTCTTGAAAATCTAGACAAAGCACTGCAAAGGTGTGTGGAGAAGAACTTGATTCTCAATTGGGAGAAGTGCCATCTTATGGTGACCGAAGGGATTGTTTTAGGTCACAAGATCTCCGCTAAAGGCATAGAGGTTGATAAAGCTAAGGTAGAAACTATTGAAAAGATGAATTACCCGAAACACACGAAGGAAGTAAGAAGTTTCCTTGGTCATGTGGGTTTTATATGGAGATTTATAAAAGATTTTTCAAAATATATCGAACCTTTATCAACTTTATTGAAAGATGACGCGTCACCTTCAATTTCGATAATGATCAGCTGTTGCCTTCAAAGAGCTTAAACAGCGTTTGACCTCTGCCCCTATCCTGATCTCTCCGGATTGGAACATTCCATTCGAACTGATGTGTGATGCCTCCAACTACGCTGTGGGTGCTGTATTAGGACAAAGGGTTAATGGTAAATTCCAACCTATCTCAGTCGCGCGAGTCATACCTTGAATCCAGCCAAGCAAATTACACCACTACGGAAAAGGCGTGCTAGCGATTGTGTTTTCCATGGATAAGTTCATGACTATTTGCTTGGTGCCAAGGTGATTGTATGGGTGATCATGCGGCTCTGCGTTATTTGATGAACAAGAAGGATGCTAAACCGAGATCTAGCCGAGATGGATTCTTACACTACAAGAATTCGATGTTCACATCAAGGACATACGGGGTAGTGAAAACACCGTAGCGGACCATATTTCGAGAGTTTTGCCAAGTGGGCGAGGAAGACTCCCGGGACATTGATCTTTATTACCCTTCGAGGCGTTATGAACATGGATGTCCACACTCCCGACCCTCCCTGGTATGCTTGATTGTTAATTATCTTCACTCGCTATCTCAACCTGAATTCTCTTACCAGGAGAAGAAGTTCTTCTTCTCGATCTAAAGTACTATGTTTGGGAGGAACCATATCTTTTCAAGATCTCAGAAAGATGGGTTGCTTCGCCGGTGTGTCCTCGAATCCGAGCAACGGGATATTATTGAGCAATGTCATAGTGGTCCCACAAGCGGCCATTTTAATGCATGGAAGACCGTTGCCAAAATCTTTCAATGTGGTTTTTACCGCCCGAAATTTTAAAGATATCTGAAGCCTTCGCAAAAGGCTGCGATAGGTGCCGGAGAACCGCATTACTTTGACCAAAGCGGTATGATATGCCGCTTCAACCCATATTGGAATGCGAAGTGTTTGACGTATGGGGCATAGACTTTATGGGACCATTTCCATCTTCATGCGGAAATAAATACATTCTAGTCTGTGTAGACTACGATCTAAATGGGTAGAAGGTCGTCGCGACTCCACTAAATGATCATAAAGCGGTAATGAAATTTCAAGAGGAACATTTTCACGGGGTTTGGCTGCCTAGAGCTCGATCGTCGATGAAGGGTCACACTTCATTAATAAACCCTGGATAGCCTTGTTAGCTAAGTATGGTGTTAAGCATAAGAGTGGCACACCATATCACCCTATGACCAAATGGGCAAGTTGAGCGTAATAATCAGTATATAAAGAAAATCCTCGAGAAAACAGTCAACTCTCATCGAAAGGATTGGAGTCTCAGGTTTGGATGATGTCTTGTGGGCTTACAGGACCATACAAAAACCCTATGGGTACATCACCATACCAAATGGTTTATGGAAAGCCCTGTCATTTGCCGGTAGAATTAGAGCATAGAGCTTATTGGGCAACTAAGTTCCTAAACTTCGACTCCCAAGCTTGCGGAGAACGTAGGTTCCAGCAGGATACATGAATTAGGCGAGTTCAGGGCTCCAAGCTTATGAGAGTTCACGGATCGGCAAGGAAAGGATGAAGTTCCTTCATGATAAAAAGATCAAGAAAAGGGAGTTTCATGCGGCGGCGAGCCGCATCATTATACAATTCAGCCGCATCTTTTCCCGGAAAGCTAAGGGCGCGTGGTCCGGTCCATTTGAGGTCCTGTCTGTCTTTCTAGCGGCGTTTTGGAACTTAAGGGATTGGTGATGATCACCTTTCAAGGTCAATGGTCAACGATGCAAACACTACATTGGCCAACCGAAGGAATCACCCGAGGTAGTTAAATTCCTTGATTTGTTAAGTTGTATCACTTCAGAGTCGATGATTGCGATGAGTTCTCCCAGCACCTATTCTCTCGATGATAGTATCTTGAATCACCAAGAAGTTTTTGCCGGAAGTCGGGACATGGAACAATATTGGAAGGAAATGGATTTGAAGAAGCATAAAGTGCGGAAGAGATCCTCAATCAGACGTAAGATCAAGCGGGCTGGAAAAATGGTTAGGTCGAATCCCGAGTGCGCGCTTCTTTGCTTTTGTAGACCTAATTTTGTTAAGAATTACATTCTTTGAGATGACCGGCAAAAAGCCAAAGTGGCCCGACCGGGTTAGACTGAATTGAATGTCGAGCTAACGACATAAACCAAAAGCGCCACTAGGAGGCATCCTAGATATCCAATCTTGTTTTAGTTTTTCTTAGTTCTTTTGCTTTCGTATGTTATTTTAGTTAGTTTTACTAAGCTTTTATGTTTCTATCTCACAAGAGTTGCTTTCTAGTTATGGATCTTTACGGAGTTCGCCACGAGGAGTTTCCACTCATTAGTCGGATTCGCCGATCACATAGATGATGGACCAGGAGGCACTATAATTCTTCATGTAGATTTTGATATTAGTACTCGAGTTAAGACCATCACATACGTTATCATTGTTCCACCTTGTTCGGGAGCGCGATTTCACGATCAAAGAGTTGCGGGAGACCATAAGACGTCCGTACAAGATACTTAATGATCCTATCTTGTGATTTGGCACTTGGTCTTTGCGGTGAGCATTTGAGAGTCTTGAGGTAGTGGGTGAGGATTGGTGTTTGCGGGATGAGTTCGATTTTCCTCCGGCTATCGACATGCTTCGACGTCTCATTCGCATAGTGGATGGGGCGAGATCTACGCAGAACCGATGACCTCTTAGTTAGTTTTACCCCGTCGAGCCCCGCGTAAAATGAAAGCGCCGGGTGGGAGGCAACCCACTCGTTACTTATCTATTTTTGTTTTGATGGTACTTCGTTGATTTACTGATTGTATTTTTAAAATCTCAATTAAGTTAATAAGAAAATGCACTTTTGAATTTGAGTTGTATGGAATTGTATGATTTTTGCATTTAAGCCTTGTTGGGCGCCCGTCCACCGGTATAAACGCCCGTCCGGCATGACTAAACTTTGAGACGAACGTTCACTTTAAGCTTGGGCGCTCGTCCGATAATCTCCTCCAATCTCAGTATGTGATTTAAAAATCTCGGACGAGCGTCTTACTAAACTCGGGCGCCCGTCGATTCATCTCGATTTCCCGGTGGGCGCCCGTCCGGCGAGTTGAACAGCGCCCGCACCGCACTGCCTATATATACCGCTTTCTGCGAATGAACCTTCACTTTTCGTAATATTCAAACGCGAAAAACGGTTTCTCTTCCTCCTTTTGCCCTAAATTCCTCCATTCTACACCATTTTGAGCGATTCTAAGTGCTATAGACCGCTTTTGATACCTCTCTTCGATTTTCATAACCAAAACTCCCAACACGCTATATTTTTGGAGAATCAAGCACCCATTGTGGTCCGACTTTTAAGAGGAAAAATCCGATTTTAGGAGGCCTTTTGGACTTGTTTGGACTAATCTTCGTCTCAATCAAAGATCTACTCATCTTACCCGGTAAGTTAGTAACAACTTTTCTCGATTTTGTTCACGTTTTTACGAGTTCGATCTTTGGGTCGGCTCGTTTACTTGAATATCATCTTATTTGTTTTCCTTCTTTCGTTTTTGATTCTTGGCTCTTGCTGGTTGATGTTGTTGATGATGAATGGGTTGGTTATTGATCATGGATGGTCGTGATTGTGGTTTGGTTGATTTGAAATCCCGATTTGGATGTTAAACGGGTGTCTTTTGTGCGTATTGGGATTGTTTGGTGTAGACTAGGCTTGAATATGGTTCATAAGAAAGCAGTCGTGAAACGGCATGGTAAGGAAGTGGCCCGGGAGGCGGGGAAGAAGAGGAAAGAATTTGATCCTACCGCGGTTAATCCTAACCAAGGTGTAAGTATTCGGGAGCAACCACCTAGAGCCACCCAAACTAGGGCAACCTTAAGCGATGAACCTACCTCAAACTCTGAGACGGACGACGATGTTCCTTTAGTACGGATGCCTAGAGCTCAGAAAGGCCAAGCCTCGTCTAGGGTTGAGGAGGTTGTAGAAGCTACACGGGAAGATGTGCCGGTCGAACCGAGGGCTGAACCGCCTCGAAAGAAAGTGAGACCAGCTGTGCCTATTCCTATGCCTCGTCGGTTTGTCAACTCTCAAGCACATGAGGCCTATACCAAACATTACTTTGCGAGAAACATGTTGGTTGAGCGAGCGGTGTTGAAAACGAAAGTGGCCCCCTCTTTTGTAAAAGTGTTGGAAGATAGGAAATGGGAGGAATTGATGAAGATCCCGACTACCCCGGTGAATGATTCGTTGGTTAGGGAGTTTTACGCTAATTTTTCGGAAACCGACTTGAAAACGGGGGTTGTGTTGGTTCGAGGTGTTAAGGTTCCCATCTCCCCACAAGTTTTTAATGCAAAATATGGGTTGGCAGCGTTTGAAGGGTTGGATTATAAGGAGGAAATTAAAAGACGGCAGGATTCGGGACAGGATCCTTTGGAGGACCTGAGGTTGACAGTTTGTCCCGATGTGGCTTGGACGCTCAGACCGGGTGGTGATCGTAAGGAGATTGTTACTACGGCGTGGTCTGAAGATTGGAGAGATTACAGCCGTTTCATCCAGAGTCGTTTATTGCCGAAGAATAATTTGACACACTTTCACATAGGCGATCTCGGGATGATGTATGCTTTGGTTTTCAAGTTAAATGTCGATGTTGGCCAAGCAATTTATGATGAGTTGGTGTTCAGTCAGAAGAATTACAAGCGGAGTTTGATTGTCCCACATTTGATTCATCAGATATGCAAGGATGCCGGAGTGCCGGAGTATAAGCAGGATCATAGGCCTAAGAACCCGAGAGGTATTCAGAGAGAGAAAGCTCCGTCTACGGTTGAGTCTGAGGCTGTTCCCGTTACTGAGCCTGGTTCCACTTCGACACCGCCTCGAGCCTCGATTCTTTACGGGTTGTCTTCTTCCGAGATTACTCGGCATAGTATGGCTCATAGTTTGAGGCCCATCTTTGAGTGACATCTGGGATGGCCAAGATAATATTTTGTCGGTTTTGGAGTGTATCGTTGATGGACGGCAACCGAGAGATCGGGCGGGTATTCAATGCAAGTAATATGGATTATGTCTTCTCCGAGCAGATAGAGCGGGTGATCGCTGAGGTGGTCAAGATGGAGAAGAAGCCCGAGTCGTCTGATGATGAGGAGGATGAGCCCCCGGTAGACCCACTCACGCTTCTACTACTACGCACTGGGCTACACAGACGAAATCTACAACCGTGTCCCTTCCACATATCTTTCTCCGGTTGATGCTCCTACTGTTGACACTGCAGATGTTCCTGTTGCTGAGACGACTCCGGGGCTACCTTGAGTTTTTTTTATTTGCTTTACATCTTCCTGGTTGTTGCACTTGTTGATACATTTCATTCGATTTGGTTGTACCTATGGATTTGCTACTTTACTTGTGGTCACTTTTCACGGTGTTTCTAGTTTTACGCTACTGTTGTTTATCATTGGCATATATTTTGATGGTCATGTAAGCCATAAGGCCCTCTGCACTCTTTTCTTTGACTTACATTGGCGTATTTATTTGATGGTCCTTTCTTTTCATCCGTCCGTTTTGATTTATTATCTCTACTGCCATATTATACCCCGTTCCCCCCCGAGTTTTCTGTTTTCTCGAGTGTTGCAGAGGTGGTTTTGGTCGAGTGATCGTTGAGTTACGTTTGGACGTTTTTCCACGCTTTTTGCGAGCGTTGGCCCTTTCATGCTCCGGCCTGACCGACTTCTCGAATTTCTACGCGCATATAGCTAAGTTTCTTATCCTTTTACTTTCTGCACAACATGCGACATGTTGCATTTTTAAGTGTGGGGAGAGGATAGTTCGATTTGAATAAATTATGTGTACACGCGTTGTTTTAGTACGTTAGATTGTGGTTTTATGCGAAATAAGCGTAAATTTTTCAAAATTTTCCGACACCTTTGTTTTTGTTTTGTCCCTAGGTAATTCAATTTGAAGTTCGTTGTTTTATAGTCATCTATCGATATTTCATGTACTTGATAAGTTAGTTGTTTCACCTGACACTGTTTTTCACGAGCCATAGTGACGATGAGCTATTTTATAAAGCTATACCCCATTTTGGATTAGTGATTTTTGATTATCTTGTAAGTCATGTGCTTAGTGCTACGTATATATCTTGAGATTTATGATAGTTTGTATTTAGTACCGAAGTATGTTATACTGTGAATATCTAGATGTTTGAATGTGATAAGTAACACGTAACTAATGTCAAATGAGGAGTTGAATAATTAAATGAATCTATCGTGTGTGTCGGAAGCTAGTCGATGATTTGAGTGAGGTAGGGTATACCACGTATGTCCTATTCCACCATGATGACTAAGAGCTCACGACAGTTAGAAAAAGCTGCCTTATGATTGGAGTAAGGTAGGGTATTATCTCGAAATGTCCTATTCTGCTATGAGGGCAAAAGCTCATTCTAATGTGTGTTTGAAGTGAAAGAGTTAAATCAACTAATGAAGTGTTATGAAATGAATATAAGACTTAGTTTTCGTTAATCTTATCCCCAGTATAAACTGAAAGATATGATGTAGGGATTATCCTCTGAGTATTTCAGAAAGGCCCTAGATTCACTCGATCATTCTTTTCGGGATATGTCACGTTTGTAGGGTACACCTTATGAGTGTCATTTATTACTATTCTACGAGGGGGTTTTAGCTAGTTTTACTTTGAATTCCTCAAGTTTGGATTTAGTGGAAGTTTTCTATGGCTATGCACACACACGATGGTGAAATTCTAATTTATTGACTATGTGGTATATGTGTTGAGGTGTCTATACTCTTTCCGAGCCTTTATCTTGTTTTGTTTTGCTCGGAACGAGCAAGGTTTAAAGTGTGGGGAGTTGTTAAGGGTGAATTTACGTGCTTTTTAACGTTATATTTTATAATGTTTTCCCCGACATTCGTATTAATCGCATGGAAATCACGTGTTTAAATGGAATATTGAGCGAATGACATTTTTAATGAGTTAATCGCAACGTTGGTGAATTTATATGTTTTAATTATGATTTTATGGTTATTGGAATTATGTTACGCTTTGCGGTATTTTTTGATATGATGTAGATACATGTTGGAGGCTACATTGATGATCAAATGTTGATATAATTCGAGCTAAATCAAGATGAAGATGGAGAAAAAGAGATAAAGATCAAGAAATCGAAATTAGATCATATTGGGTGGCGTCGAGTTCCGTCCGGTGGGCGGGCGTTTGAGACATTGAGCGGGCGTCCGGGAGGGTATTTTACATTCAACAAGTTTGGGCGCAGGGTGGACCCATTTGGGCCGACAGGCGCGTTTGAAAGCTCACCCGATTCGAAGTTCATTGTAGGCGGACGGCGTCGGGAAAGAGTAGACGGGCGTCCGACCGCCCGGCGAAGCACAACCGACTTAGTTTTGACTTCAGCCGCCTTAGTTCATCTATATATAGCGACTTGTATTAAACCCTAAAATCATCATCGACGACCGACGATCGACTTTCATAAATAAACAAAGAATAGTTTGTCTTTCTTTTTGGTTTGAATGCAATCAAAACAATCTTTTGATTTCAAGGTTAATATGAGTAGCTAAACTCTTGGGTTGGACGAGCGGGTGAAGCAATTCAAGAGGCGTTCTGGTTTTTCTTATTTTTCTGCGTTTTATTTCGACAAAGGTTAGATTTATATTGCGTTTATTTCGTGCTTCATATCGATAGATAAAGCCTGTGATGTTTGTTTGACGATAGTTGAATAAATTCTAGATCACCGCAATAGTAATCAGATTAATCAATTTGTCTAGAAACGAAAGTTATCAAATTGTTAACCTAGATAATAGGTTCGAAAGAATTTATGCCTATCGTGCTGGAAGAATCAATCTTTGATAAAAGTTAATAAACAAATTATCTAAGATATTAGTAATTTGCGTTTGTATAGGTTAATCTTGGCCTTAGTTGATTTGCATGCGTAGGAAATTAAGAGCCTTTGTGGTTATCTTGAATTGTGGATCCTTGTTCGTCTGCCTTTTCTCCCCCTTATTTGATAAACCTAAAATTATTAGTTTTGTGACATTTTTAGCCTAAACTTAAAAACGCTTTCAACCTCACGTTCCTCGTGGGATCGACCCGGAATAATCGCTTTACTACAAGCTTTGCACTTGGAGCGACTAACCGGATTTTTATTACTTGTCTTTTTGTTTCGTTTACAAAAATCCACCACAGAATGTCCATTAAACAAAGAATATGCCTCGTTAAAACCTTACAAGGAAAAACCACATGGAAAAAATCCAAGTGAAGGAAAATAGTACATATTCATTCGTGCTTGTATTACTCCCATGATGAAAACGATATTTGAGAGCTTGAAAACGGCAAATGGAAATCTTATCTTGAATGTAGTAGAAAACTATGCTTCGTGAATAAATCGACCGATTTGATCACTTAATTTGAACAACTGTGCATCGCTTTTCATTTGTAGATCGTCTTCAAAAGTATGATGTATAATTCCTCTTGTGTCCTTTGAAATATCGATCGAACACCATGTCTTGCTACAATTCTTCATCATTTGAGTGTAATTGAATCATCGGGTCAACACTTTGGCTTGATTCATCGCATATCGATTTCACTTCTCTTTGAAGATCATGTGCTCTCCACTTATGTAAATATTATTGAATTTGAGATGAACAATCTTCTTTGCGGTTGTAATAGTAGATAAAGATCATTGAATATAGAGTGATTTGAATGCTCTATCTAAGTTGCATAACGATATGTCATGTACTATTAACTTTGCTAGAAAAACCCAGTGGGACAAAAACTAGACAAGGAAAATAGTTCATGACATATGCGTTTTATGTGTTGCACTGACTGCCTCGTTAAAAACCTTTAACTAAGAAAACCCCGTGGGAAAAAAACTTAGTTAAAGGGAAAAAGTACGATCATTGTTCATACAGACCAAAGCATCAAGATTGTTTTGAAGTTGTCGCTCCCCCTGACGACAACAGTCATTCAAATGTACGCATTCCAATACTATAAACATAATTCTCCAAAATAGATGTTGGAATGAACTTAGTGAACAAACATGTCGGATTGTCACTTATAGCGCACTTTTTATAAGTCATATCTCTTTTAGAGTCCAATTTAAATGTAAGGGCTAAAAATTATCATACCCACTACTCATTTGTGCAACACTTGCAACACAATCAACATTATCTTCTAAATAAAAATAGGGGATGTAATATCACACAACGCATGTCATTATGCATGAGCTATTTATATATATACCTTATTCATAGGAATTTCTTGATTGATTTTCTTACCTTTAACCATATTTTAAGCAATATAATGACATTTGCAACTCAAAGAATATATACAGTTTGCGATTTTCATGTCTAAAATCAATCATACATTTTCATATAAATATGTCTAGTGACTATAAATATACGGTCACAACGTCATATAAAAATCCTTAGTTCTTTGCGGATTTATTAAGTAGCGGAACATGATGTTATCCATAGTGGGAGAATGTAATTGATCAAAATCAATAATTGGTTATTCTGAGAACCAAATTCTAATCAAGATCGACCTCTTTGTTTATTTAATTTTTACCAGTCTATATGCTTCAAAGACTTATTATTGACATGGGTTACGGATCCAGATTATACTAGCAAATTATGAGGCAAATATGTCGTCGACGATTTGTGATAATGTATTACCAATTTCTCCCGTGAAATACATTGCTAATTCGATATTAGCATAAACCGAATCCTTATCAATGCATGGATCCGTTGTTCCGCAACCCCAATATTTTTCATTGGATGCACGTAAGAATTTATTTGGGGTTTCGTTTTGAGACAAATCTCTTGAGATATTTCATGAGTGACTTAATATCAATAGTGAATTCACTTTCCGTGGATTTTATCTTTTACACCGATCGGTCTTATACACTTTCTCGTGTAGATAATATTATCAATCATATTTGATTGGGTGCATTTATAAATAGTCACTCTTTATACCCAAGTAAAAGCATCCGGCGCCTTTGCTAAATATTGCATGTTAAACTATTTACACAATTTAGTTAGAATGATGCGTAGAAGATCTTTATAAAATTTCTCGGCATTCTTATATATTAAAATGGGGTTCTCTTATCTCCCCTAATGCCGGGAAATGATCTTCGTTAAAAATGTAGTAATTGCACCGAAATCAGTAACTTGATGCTCTGTCATTCGCTTCAAACGATTTACATATTTTCTAACACAATGATTTTTGCTAAATCAATCTCATGATCAAGTGCTATTTGACTTTTGTTTCTAATGATTATAAAAGTTATTTAATCATCTCATATCTATGAGATTAATATCTTTTGGAAACAAAACAACTTATACGTTTCATGGGTTTAATATAAATATCAACATCAGTAGCACTATGTCATTTCAGATTCTTCAAGAATCATTCACATTATTTTGACATTCTTACAGGGTTTCGATAAAATAATATAATAAAACTTCATGTTCTTTTTCTCCCCCCCACATGAGATTGACAATGCTTATTGTGTCTTATATTGATATGCTATATAGCTATTTTATGACATGTCTTTCGTGATTTTTATATTACCAGAACATTCATAATTGATGACTCTTTTAGAGTTCTTAATTCATCTCATAAATTTTGTCCACACTGTGTGTATTACGTGACTCAATCACGACTATTCAGAAATGAACTTCAAGTTCATTTATATTATAATGTTTGTCACGAGAATTGATTTAATTGTATTTATTTTTCCACCCGCTAATCTCGGACAATATATACAATCGATATCCAGAATATTTGCAATAACCCGTGACGGATTCTACATTTTAATGTGATATCCTCTTATCACGGGTATCAACAAACTTCATGAATATATATCAAGCGGGGAATAATCTCTTACGGAGTTTGACATTTCAATATCGTTTCATCCGTTGTCTCATTTTGGTATGACAACGGTAATTGATATCTCCGTAATAATATATTTCCACGTTCACTTCATTGAATGGAATGATACAGCTTAAAATTTTTAATTTGGTGGCATGATGCATCTTACATAATTTAATTCCAAAAATGATGCATATAGTGTTTGTCACTTTATCTTTTAGGATTTGACATGTCTCATCATTTTCAACATATTGTTTATACTCATTTCACCGACAAATGATATTCATAACGAGTAAATACTCTTTATTTCTCATAGTCTCGATATGATACCATAATTTTTATAGATATCTCTAAACTAATATATTCGAGACTCGGAGAGCATAGTGCTTTATTTCAAGCGATTAAATATCAATGGCTTTTTCGACGCCTTATATCAATATAGCACTTGCAACAATTATTATTTGCTTCTCCCATTTTTATTTTTTTATTTTGAGACATTCTACAGTAATGTGCATTGTCGCACTATCGATGAGACATATTTTGTCATTGCCAACAATCAATCTCAAGTTTGGCTTTGATCTTTAGGGCCAAATTCAAATTCACCGCCGCCACGATCGTTCCCAAATTTTGAAAATGGAGTCACATTCACTACATGGAATGGATGTTTACCAATTGATTGGGACATTTTACTCACTTGAGCTCTCATTGTGTTGATGTTACAAAGTCCACTAACATCAATATTACGTGCATATCATATAGGAAAAACAATTGTATAATCATCATAAAGAATAAAATTTTACCTCAAATTCTTACATTATTTGTTGTGTCCAAGTGCCGTAGATGATTTATCAATATAATATACAAACATGTGTAGAATGTGATTCTTAAATGACTGATCACCGTGTAAGAGGCTATTACCATATGATGACCAACTATTACTAAGCGATGTAAAAGACAAGTATAAGCACTTAGCGAAATGGCCAACAATACATCCCGTAATGAGAATCTCAATACACTGCATCTTAAACTCATATCTCGATGTATAAATATGTTAGCAGATAAATAATCAAAATAACATATAAACACATGTTATTACACATGGAAATAATTTCAATATGAAATACAAAATCATGCCAAACAAATCAAAGGTATCCATTCATTCTTGTCCTTTTGAAACTCGTGAAAGCGAACTAAACGGTTTCATTTCCTAATTATTTTGCCGCAATGTGAGTACCATATACTACACCGAGAGTCCATGCACAAAGGTGTGCATTCTCTTCCTTTTTCTACCAATACTCAGCATAATAAATAAATAAAAGGAATTCTCTTCCAAAGTTTTCTTCTCAAATAGTAGTGTTCAGTCAAGTAAATGCATATAACTCAACGAGAATAATATTGTAAGAAGAACACCTTTAGATATCTAGGAGTGATGAAACCAATTAACACATATATGCAACAATTCATATAGCCAATGCATTGGGCAAAATCTATGTACTGCACATTTCGAAAGAAGCAGTAGTAATAATATTCTACACAGGGTCATATAACAAGGTTTCACTCATTGGAAATTAGCATTAAAATCATCTAAATATAAAACCACAATGACATTTCCAATAATCTTAAAGATATTTAATGTCCTTATAATTCAAATAATGCACAACAACAAGTAATTCCATGGATTATGCTAACATTTAGTTTGTGTCCAAGAGAAAGTTTTATGTCTATATGCAATAATCATTCTCGTCATTTCTTTTCAAAGCAACCATCTACAACTAATTGTATTAAACCAAAAACACAAAAACGCATAAGCCACATTTGCTTGAATTGGAGTTAACCAATAGCACAAGAACATTTAAAGCAAGACTTTATTAGCATATATCAACAACCAATCATGATATTAAAGGGAAGCATCTTTGTTGCAACATCATCACATGAAATTATTGAATTCAAGAAGGCTTATTAGATCAAATGGTTGAGCAATTTTAATTATATACATTCGTTTATTCTCCACAAGCATAATAACAATGAGTAAACAAATAGTTGGCATCAAGTCATAACTCTAAATATGATAATATGAATTGCGGTGGAAAAAAAAAAAACTTACAACAAATTTTGCTATGTGAGTTGTATAGTCTCTCCGGTCATCCAAAATTGTCAAAAATGAATGCCTTCACCTAATCAAGAAGAATTGCTACGTTGATGTTGTGACAATTTGGGAGGTAATGCTTCATATCAATTACGGAGAACCATGAGCTCAAAAAATGGTAGAGTCTCCGTCTGGTGATAACGTGTTATAAAATAATAGAAAACAAACCAAAGATACAACAACAAAGATGTAGAGGAAAAGGAAGAATGAACTTTCTTATTACTTCATCTCAATTTCTCTACACCCATTCCAAAGATATGGATGAGGTATTTATACAACACCAAAGAAAGTAGATGAACCAACTACAAATGATCTGATGAATGATAATAATTGACAAGAAAACTCTTGAAATTTGTAACTTAGGTTTACATGATGAATGGTAGTGAATTCTAGAATTGAATAAAACCTCTTGGTATTTATGGTGTAAGTTAATGGACATTCACATCAATTATTTCATAACACTTTCATATTTTTAGCTCCTTCTCAAAAAAAAAACAAAAAAAAACAAAAAAAAAAAAAGCAGCTCTTCCAGACGCATATGTGCCGCAAATGGGCTGGAAGCATATCTTCCAAAGCTTTTAATACGGGGAATACTAATCCTATATATAACTTTACAAGCATATATGGTCAAGTTTCCCTATAATAAATACATATACATACTAACAAGGACGGCTGCAAAATATTTGTGACACATGTTAAAAATCAAGAGCGACACATCAAATTATAAATATCTAAGTATATATACATGTCAAGGATCAAAATTTGAAAATTTTAACGGGTCAACTACTAACAATAACCTATTACTGGATAAATTTTCAAAACGTGAAAAAAAAGAAATACATAGAAATCTTTTTTTCTTTTTGGCTTTTTCTTTCGGGGTCAATTGACATATTTTGTTGTGAATGGAGCCGCTCCTGCATATGAAGGTACATATAACAATCCTTACAACTCTATCACTAGATTTTCGTAAATGATGTAAATCGATAATTATATCCAAATAGTCTTTCTTACATAAATTATCGGTACGTTCTTTTCCATTGAGAGACAAAACGATACAACGTTAACTCAAATGTAAGACTGTGACTCCTAAACCATTGTTCTATAACCACTAAACTATGCCGTTTGGGCTAGATGTAATATAGCATTGATCATGACATGTTATTTATACGAGCATGACTGTTATTTTATAACGAATGACATAATGATTATCTACGTTTATTGATTATGATATATAGTTATGTTATTTATTGTGATATAAAGTTTTGACCGTATCATTACTCTATATTATATATAAGTCAGCCATTATAAAAATATAAATGTATAATTAAGACAGTCAGATAGTTCTAGAGAGAGATAAAAGACGCGCGTTTCCGCGTGGACAGATGAGGCTGGCTGGCTGGCTGGGGAAAACTGTGTGTACTTGTGTACTGTACAGGAGCAAAATTAGCAAAGTAAATAACATACAAACGCTTAATTTTCATTTTTTTTTCCTCTTTTAATTAGATAATATATATGTAGCAGCTGCTAAAGAACAGTACAATCTTCTCTATTTTGAATTCACAACTAGTATTTCTTAAAACCGTTGTTTTGTTTTCACATATATACACCAACTTCTAGCTAAAACCTTTCTCTAAACATCATTTTTTCAATCCATCGTCCCTTAGCTTTCCGATTTGATTTTGTCCATTTGTCTACAAAGTGTTTGATAAAATTACCAGCAGAGATCGAGTTTTTTTCATAGATGGAGCCTCATCATATACATCAGTACGGCGTCCATGTTGATTATGCCGGCGGTGGTGGTGGTGGTGGTGGTGGCGGCGGGGATAGGTTTCCGCAGTGGAGTATTGAAGAAGCAAGAGATTTTCTGGCGATTCGGGCGGATCTTGATCCAGCTTTCATGGAATCAAAAAGGAACAGACCTCTTTGGGAACTAATCGCAACACAAATGAGAGAAAAAGGTTATAATCGTACATCTGAGCAGTGCAAATGCAAGTGGAAGAACCTTGTTACTCGTTACAAGGTACACGCTACATCTTCTAATTAAGCATGCGTGCAGAATTAAGCAAAGGTTTTGCTAAATTAATTAACAAGATTAATATATATATATATATACTATATGAAATTTCAATACCCAACTTTATATATATATATATCCTAAATTTGAACTTTTCAATAATCACTATTGATGTTTGTGTATTTTAGTTAGTTTCTTTAGAGTTACAATATGGTTATGAATCATGCATCCGGCCATAAGTATTTTACGTCCTCATCACCTCTCAAACACATGATTTATTATGTGCAATATTAATCAGGACAGAATATATTCTGCTAAATTGGAATCATTTTATGTCGGCAACATGACAAACAATCATTATTTTCCAAGATTTTTGTACTCATGCATCGTTGAGTTGGACAGAGATATATAGCTGCAGGTCAGATATCAATATTATTACGGATTGGATCGTATATTCATATATATTCCAACTCATTAAGATAAATGGGAAATTAGGGATAAGGGACACGATCTGGAATATTATTAAGCAATGGAGGACAACTACATATTTTTATAGGGAAGAACAACCGCGTAATTTTATAAGCGAGAAGAATGAACAAATGAATCCTAAAATCAAATGAATCTCTAGTGAATCCCGAAATCAATGAATTTAATGATGAATTTTGACAGTGAATTAAGATAAAAGCATATCTTATGTAAAAATTAAATTTGCATGCTACAACCATACAATAATCGAAATATACATATATTGAAATACACGAATGAGATTCGAATCTCTTCTTAAATGGAATATGTAAGAATGCACGTTGCACTTGTCATTCATTCATTCTTAGGAAACCAACGTACATAAATTAGGGAATAAAAGTAAGGCTTTCCTTTAAAGGAAAAGGGCACTTGTCATCTTAAAACATGAGCTAGATTGAGATAATACACAAAGCAATGAATTAAGAACAAGTGTCTAGGCATGTGTCATCATCTTGATTATACTAGTAAAAACACGTCATCTAGTGATTAGTACCATCGAGTTTTGTAAAGTCCCACATCGGTAAAATAGTAAAATACTCACTACCATATAAGTGTGAAACATAAATGTCTTGTCAACTCGGGTTAGCTCTTTTAGACCAAGCGAGGACGGCGGTCTAAGCAGTTTACAGGACCATTTATTACTCATTTAGCGCTACCAGGCACAAGTCTGGGGGCGTTGTATTCAGAACCGACTGTTAGACGAAACTATGCGTTGCACCATACAAGACCAGGCACAAGTCTGGGGACGTTGCAGAATTATATTCAGAACCAACTATTAGACGAAACTATGCGTTGCACCGTACAAGAAGACGGTGTAATGATGACCTCTAGTTACCTCTGGTAGAGACGATCCAGGAATAGTCTTGGCCGTCCTCACGACTTCCCTCCCTTATAAGGGGGAGAATATAAAGTCTCACATCGGTAAAGTAGCAGAATGCTCACCCCCCATATAAGTGTGAGTGTCTCACATCGGTAAAGTAGCAGAATGCTCACCCCCCATATAAGTGTGAGTTACTTACGGTGTAAGGATGATCTCTAGTTACCTCTGGTAGGGACGATCCATGAACAGTCTTGGCCGTCCTGGCAAGTTATAAGGGGGGAGAATGTAAAGTCCTGCATCGGTAAAGTAGCTATGTGTGAGACAAAAATATCTTGTCAACTCGAGTTAGCCCTTTTAGTCCCGGGGTTAGCCTTTTTAGTCCCGCATCAGTAATGTAGCAGAATTCTCACCCCCATATCATTTATGACTCATTTAGCGCTACCAGTCACATTTCTGGGGCCGTTACAAGTTTAAATTTGAAGGTGAGAAACTGGGAGATTGACGGTGCTTTGGTCAAAGGATGTGCTATTTGATCTCCAGAGGGAACATAGCAAACATGGAGTTGTTTTTGAAAGACTTTGATTTATGATGCACTATGTATCAATCTCAATGTGTTTTTCCCTTGCATGGTACACTGGATTTTGGGCTAAAGAGGTTTCTCATTTATTGTCGCACCAAAGTGTAGGTACTTTTGAGAAAAGAATGCCAAGTTCAAACAAGAGTTGTTCGGTTGGTCCACTGAGTTTCAACCCCTAAGTTGGTCAATGAGCGATTATCTGATTATGTACTTAAACTAGACACCACATTTTGCTTTTGGAAGCTTAATGAAATGAGATAATCTCCCAGATTTAAGCAATAATCAACTATAGCCTTTCTATCATAAGGGTTTGTTGCCCAATCTGCATCCGAGGAACCCTTAAAGATTAATATATGTTATTGGTTTATAATGCAACACATACAAGATAGTTCTTTTGACATATCTATCATTTCTCTATAAAGTTTGCTAATGATCGGTAGTGGGGTTTTGCATGAATTGACTAAGATAATAGACATCAAACGTAATATCAGGTCTTGTAAAGTAAGATATTGTAATCCTCCAATGGCACTCTGTAGATGCTAGGATTATGTAATGTTCACCTTGATTATGAGTAATACTACAGTTAAGCAATGTTCTAAAAGACGCTAGGCGGTAGTCAGGCGGACATGGGGCGCCTAGATGGCGCCTGGGTGTTTTTTTATTTATTTAATATTTTAAATAATACAATGGTCGTCCAACATAAATCAATACATCATAAAGCATAAACATCAAGTAAAATGTGTCAAAAGACTAATTAAAATACAAAAGCACATGAGATTATGTTAAAACAAGTCTATGAAGTAAGAACTCAAGACTTTCAAGTCCAGTCTTCGATCTCATTCCCCAAGTCTTTTACTTGTCCAACTCCAACATCACGCTCTTTGTTGGAAAGCCCTAGACGCCTGGACCGCCTAGGCGCCGCCTAAAGCCTGCCTGGAAACGTGCCTAGGAGCAAACCGCCTAGATATGGCTGCCTGGGGTAAAATCGAGACGGCCAGAGACCGCCTAGACCGATTTTTAGAACACTGCCGTTAAGTGTTGGACTAGGTTTCATATTGTCCAAACCTAATCTACATAGTAATTGTGCTGCATAGGAGGCATGGCCCATGTGTAAACTAGTTTGATCACGATGAGCTTTCATGCCCAATAAATGAGACACACGTCCTAATCTTTCAAGGGACACTCGGAATTAGGAGTTGAGATAAACTTATAAATCAAACGGGTTGAATTTAAGTCCCAGTTACCGTAATAATGTCCATACATACTAAGGCATAAAGTGGTTAGTTAGTTATCTTAAAAACAAATACAGAAAAATATGCGACGGATTGAGGAAGCCCCAAGATCAGCCTTTGTGATGTGAAATCATCAAGCGAGGCTCTAGGAGCATGTTTTGAGTCCATATAAAGCTTTTATCCAGCACACATGAGTATAATGAGCAACACATGAGAAACTTTTAAGGTTGGGCATAAAAACAAATTCGTGAAGAGGTCCACTCAAGAAGGCATTATTGATATCAACTTGATAAATTGTCATGTTAAGAGATACAACTAAAGCCAAGACAATCTTAATTAAATCAACCCTATAAGCTTGATGATACCCGTTGTCCATTTGTCTTGCTTTATACTTATGTATAGAACAATATGAATAAAATTTTGAATTGAAAACCCTTCTATTGCCTACTAGATGTTTAGAAGAGCATGTGGCACTAGATCCCGGGTGTGATCGAGACAATAAGGTTTATATTCTTCCACTCTAGGATTCTTAAGGTTTTGGATACACAAGGACTAGTTTGATCATTTTCTTGAGATGCACCTCTATCAGCAACTATATCCATCTAAGATGAACTAAAAAGGTAAAACATCTTTTGGGTGAGGCATAGGTTCGAGGACGTAAGATCTAGCTAGACCTTGGAATTGAAAAACCTTTCTTGAAATGGGAAATCTGTTTCATCAAAGACCACATACGCACATAGATTATCCCAGAGATATCAAGAAATATACATATCCTTTGTGTAGAAGACTAAGACTCATGCTAACGTTTTTGCAGTTATGAAACTTAAATTTGGAATTAGAGAATGGTTTGAGGTCTAGGTACAAGTCACAACCAAATATTTTAAAGACCAAATAATTAGAATGAAAAGGAGCTCATGGGGGGTTACTTTCAAGAAATCTATTTGAAGGACATTGATGATTTTTGTGGCTTCTTGAAAGTTGTACAACCAAAATCTATGAGGTGTTGCAGCTTAACTAATATATGTATGTTTGCATTTTGCTCTTCTATGTTGCGCATAAGCATGCTGAAATGAGTGTCTAGATTGTATGCCACGTTATTTCAAATGGTCTATATTCTCCCCTCTAGTCTGATTGGGCACACTTGATAGTAGTGGAGAATCAGTTTGCAACTATTTTTTATTTTTATTTTTAATTTTAATTGGATGAAGATATCGAATGCTTTTGACCTAGTTTTTAGCGGCAGATTGGATCCATGTGTACCTAGAATGATCATCAACAAAATAAATATAATACAAGTGGCTTTGTGTTGATTTTACTAAGGTAGGTCCCTTAAGGTTTAACATAGAGTAAGGCAATTCATGTGGTCTGGACCTAGTGCCAAACAGAATAACATATAGCTTATGGTCTTTTACAATTAGAATTATAAACTTATCAAACTTGTACTTCACCAGCACCTTCAAACTCTAGCCGAACTCGAGTTTGTTTTGAACTGAACAAATTATGCATTGTACTTCTATAAAAAATATATATATATATCAGCAGGTCTTAGTACTACATTTCATTTTATTCACATGCCTTTTTAAGCTAAAGTATCAAATGTAATTCATAAATACATTAGTAAAATATAAAACAAAATGAACATATCATCCAACTCACACTTTTCACATAATATTTTTTATTTCAACCATGTTTACAAGCTCTAGATGAGCTCAACATGTAAATGTTGAGATTGACTCGTTTAGCATTCAAGTCGAGTTGAGTCGAGTTCAATCTCAGACCATATCGAAACAAATTGTTTAAGTTAAAGAGACTTAACCGGATTCAAATTGAATCACTTTACTCGTTCATGGTTTTAGTGCTTATTATGCTTGGAAAATATATGCATAAATAAATATATGACTGCATGCATGCGCAGGATGTGTGAAACCATGGAGGCAGAAAGCATGCGACAGCAATTTCCACTGTACAACGAGATGCAAGCGATTTTCGCAGGCAGGATGCAGCGTATGCTATGGATGGAAGCAGAAGGTGGTGGTGGTGGTAGTGAAAGCGGGTCGAAGAAAAAACCCGCTTTCACAACAGAGAATATTATTCTATCAGACGAGGACATTGATGAAAACGATGAGGCTAGTGAAGACGATAAAAGCACACTCAACAAAAAGAAAAGGAAAAGAAAAAAGACTACTTTAAACATTAATACAAGCAGTAGAACCGAGAACATAGTGAATGGTTTGAGGGAGATTCTGGAGGAGTATATGAAGAATCAGAAACAAATAGAAATGGAATGGATGAAAGCTTACGAAGCACGAGAAGAGGAAAGGAGAAGAAGAGAAATGGAGTGGAGACAGACGACGGAGGCGTTGGAGAAAGAGAGGTTAACGATGGAGAGGAGATGGAGGGAAAGAGAAGGCCAAAGAAGAGTTAGGGAAGAAGCTAAAGCTGAGAAAAGGGATGCTCTTTTTACAGCACTTCTCCAAAGGCTTATTAGAGAGGAAGATGATTAGTATCTACTTGTATCTCTTATTCAATTTTTTTTATTGAGTAATGATACGGACATATAATCTGCACCGTTGATTATAATGAATTTAAATTGACAATGATGTAAAGTCATCTTGATTAATGATAAAGATGACCTTTGATCAATTGATCACTACTTCTTTTTATTTATCTTTTTGCAGTGTTAGAGTCACTGACATATTACTTAATTTGTTTGTTACCAAGACAAGAGAAACCGACTTTGCTTAGGTTGTGAGGCTATAAAAAGACTCATCGAGGCCCTAGACCTCATCATTTCGCATAATATGTTTCCCTAGTCAAATGGTTGTCTCGCCCCACCGTAGCGAGCTTTGTTTTTCCAGCAGTTCGGGGGAGCTAGGTTCGTTTTTTTTTTTTTGAAGGAGGGAGCTAGCTTCGTTGAGTTCGAGTTTTCGGTTCTTGGAGTTTTGGTAGTCTCGCTTTAGTGGGCACGTATCTCGCCTTGAAATGCCTCTCGAAAACAAACACGGAGTTCTGATATTTCGGTTGGTGTCTTGCAGATCATAGTGCTTAGTTCGATCCGGTTCCAAAAGAAGTTTTGAATCCAGAATCATCGTTAGAAGGTAAAAGCATGATCTTTGTCATAAAAGTTCTTAGTTTTGATCTTGGTTAGGTTATACTTTTGTATAATTCATGTTAGTTTATGTTGTTCGTTGATTTGCGTTGTGACGAAGTTTGATCATAGTTTGTTCGTAGAATATATTGCTTAATAAGGTAAATGAGGTCTTCTTATCAAGAACACTCGTTTTAATTACTTTTGTTGCTTTTAAAGATCCGTCTTTTGACGTTCAGCACCGAATTTGTTAGTTTAAGGTTATGTAATTTAGGTGTTGGGTTAGTATGGACAAAAAGGCTAAATGTGGAAATTTTGCAGGTAAACTGCAACGGGCTTTGGCCTCGCTGCAATGAGCCGGACTGGTTCCATGAGTATCTTTTGGTTCTGCATCTGTGACTATTATGTGTTATACGAAGTGTTTTCAAATAACATGTATCTTTCTGGGGGAAAAAATCAAATCGTTTTTAAGCTTTTTGTTGTGTTAGTGAGCTGGAGATAATGTTTAGAAGTTGAGAGTTAGTTTTGTAGGATGTAATATCGCCGGATGGATCATAGATCCACCTGATTACGCAGCGGAAAGTATAAGATCTAGATCTAGTCAACCAAAATACATAAAATAATGGATCTAAACCTACGAGGGGGTTAGATTGCTTACCAGTTTATGGTGAATAAACTCCAAGAACAATCTTCAATCCAAGATCCAAGCTAGATGAGAAGCCACAGTCTTCCAACGTGTGTCTCCAAGTACCACCAGGTGGATGGTGTTTCAAGCCGCCGGACCTCCTCGATATGCTACCGGAATAATCCCGAGGATTATCCCAAATTAAAACCCTAGTGTTGAAGCCGGAAATTCTAAGCTTCCAACACTCATGTATGTCGCATTATATGTGTTGTTTTAAGGCTTGTGAGAACTCTCTTTATATATGAGATTAATCCTTGTCCTCCAAGGATTTAATTAATTAACGGATAATCAATTATAATAATCCTTATTCCAATAAAAGATAAATCTAATATTTTCCTAATAAATTAGGATATATAAAAGATACTATCTAATATTCTTTTCCTTAAATAATATCCAACAAATAAATAATTATTCACGCATTATAATTATCAAGAAAACAAATTTCTCAATAATAATAATAAGGAAAATTTGGCCAACACCCCAACAAATAGGGTGTCCACGCCTCACACACAATATTGGGCCGAGTCCACGAAAAAATTTATTTTCCACGTATTTAATTATTTAGTCCAACTAAACAATTAATCCACATATCTATTAAACAGTCCAATCCAACTATTTAATATTAATTGAGGTGAAACGACGAGAAAACGTCTATGCTATATTAGGAGCGCGTCGGGGACATGGACCCGTATTCATATGCCACAATAAATTAAATAAAATTATTAAATCGGACCGAACAATAATATTCAATCTATTATTTCTCGGGATTATACCACCATAAACCCGGCCCGAACTCTGCCGAATATAGATAACTTATACTCAACTATGAGTTGATAAGCGTCACCGATATAATCATTACATACGGATAAATCCTCCATAGACTGTTCGTTTCGATTCAGGATATCTCCGTAAACCCTTCTCGAAACATCTTATTATTATTTACCATCAACCCCCTAGTGATCAATTAGTTCATAACTAATATAATATGAATCTGGCGCCATCGATCGGTTTCTAGGATTAACAAATAAAGAGGCGTGCATCTGCTTTTCCCGAGGAAGGAATGAATTCCATATCCGTGATAGCACGGACTACTCACTCATCCTAAAATAGAGCCAACGAGAAGTGTTGGACCACATCTTGCGAAGTGATCCTTACTAACACATCAAACTCTACCTAGTCTAAGCGGTTATGCAGTGATCAACTCAGATTTGAGATTAATCCATATATGATCATCTTGTGATTCGATAAGACTTCTCGATCACGGAATTATATCGAGAACTCAAATCAAATCGGTCCACCCAATATGATTATCATCATATATAAATGCCCCACTTCGTACCTATTACCGGCAGATCCGGATAAGGCGTCACAATCAAAAAGTGTTACGGCGCATTAATAGCAAATTAATCATGAGACCCGTACTCGGATTAATAAACGCTACGGACTAAGTTAATTTTAAGTACATCTCACTAACTCAATCCTCTTGTGTATAGCCATACACTGAGTTATGTGATTACATAAACGAGGTACTTAGGGTTTTTAGTAGTGTCTTAATTATAAGCATACATGCATATAATAAGATGAATTATTAATTCTGTCATAAAAACAATTAGATAATTGTCTTTCGGGCACTACACCTAACAAGTTTTGGTTTTTTTATGTGCTAACTTATGTGGTTATAAAAATGTAAACAATAAACCTGGTTTATATGCTACAATATTCATAAATGAAGTTAAAACTCAAAATAAATTTAGATTTCCTCCTGACATATGTGAGATCGGTCAACGTACTCGTGACATTCATCAGGCCTCGCACAATGAAGTAAGGCTGCCTTAACATACGGGCCACGTGGGCTCAGCACTATATTGGCTTTTTATATCAAAATACTTCATCAAGGCTCGTCTCAGCATGACGCAAGTCGCCCTTACAGTAATCAACTGAGTCCCTCATAGCTGGCATAACGCAGGTTGTCCACGGTCTCTTATTGCCGACATTGTGCATGTCACCTCGGTCATTTATTTTCAATATGATACAGGTTGTCCCCGACCTCAGACAGCGGTTACAAACCCTCAATGCGAGCATTCAGGACATTACACAAACATTACTCTACGATCGTAACTGCTACAGTAATGACTAAAATATATCCGCTCCATTAAAGCCTGAGCTATAACTGCTCCATCACAGGTGATCGTGCTGGATCTCGTCTATGAATAATCCGGGTCTAACTACCTCTCGGAACGATTTAACAAGAACTCTAACAATGGGGATGGTGATTTTGGTTTGTTTTAGACTGAGCCTGAGAGTTAGTTTCTCTCAAGTTGCCTACGTATCCAATGTGTGTAATTGGAATCAAGTATCTCGTAGTTCATTAGGGTTTGTTTATATAAGGGGCGTCTCGCCCTATTTCTTTTTTTGTGTTAACTGTAAATATATTAAACCAAGGTATGCAAACTACAGGAGCAACATCCTAAACAGAAGATCTAGTCTAGTATCTACAAAATGTTGAGAAGAGGTTAGATTTGTTGATTTCAAGCAGCATAAGACCCCTGAGGTTATATGCTACAAGAAACAACACCCACTAAACTCCTATCAACACTTCAAAAAGTGCAAAAGGGGCCATATGAGAGCATAACTCACAGAGCCTATCCCTAGGTGTGTAGAGAAAGAAAATTATCTCAAACAGCCACCAACAACTACCAAAAGAAAGCACAAAAGATGTACAAAACCCTAACATCATGGGGTAAAAGTGAACAAAGGAAAAGAAGCTTGCATTATATAGTAGATATGAGTCTTAATACAATGCAAAACATCTGGAATTTTCATCAAAAAGCCTTCAAATCTTCTTTTATTCCTCATATGCCAAATCCAGTAAACAACCACAGAAACAGAAGTAGCCCTGGCCACATTACCATGAGAGGTTCCTTTGCAATGCCTTTTAATCCATCTCAAAGAGCTCAAAACAGTTTCCAACCTCCTATTAATACCAATCCAGATCCTGATCTTCCCCCAAATCATGCAAGAAATAGGGCATTGGAAGAATAGGTGAGAAGCAGAATCATCCACAAAACCACAGAGGGGACAGAGCTTATCATCAGTGACAAACTTATCTGTAGTAAGCAAACTATGATGTAGAGTAATCCAAAGCATGAAGCAGTGTTTAGGGGTAGCCCTAGAATTCCAAACAGTTTTACTCCACCAGACTTTGGGGGCCTTCCTCCTAAAAAAATCATAAGCAGCAGCAGGCATAAGCCTTGGACCATACACGAGTTTTTCATCAAAGAAACAACGACATCTGCGAGAACTGAAGCAAGCATAACTTTATCTCGATTCTAAGAATAGCTTTAATCAGAGCAGAATCACCGGCCGAGAATCCCATTAATTTAGGGTTTGGGAACAGGATTCTCGGCCGGTGATTTATTTCCTAGCCCCTAAGGATTAACGCGTGTAAATCCCATTAATTTAGGGATAATTACAATGACAACAGAATCAGCGTCATATAATCATGAGATTCTTTCCATGTTTATCCTATTATATAAGTACATGTTTAAATACCAAAATAAGGAGAGCTCCAGACGACCTGTGATGTGCTCCTCAGGTCGTCTCGACCTGGGTTAGGTGGCCTGCCCTCTGTTATGACCGAGCCGTCCTGCGGTGGTCTAGTCGGGAAGGAGCAGGTCAGCCCTCCCACCTGGGGTGATGCATGTTCCAATTCACTGACGTGGGGCCCATGGCCTTTATAATTCTTACTCTCTTCTTTCCTCATTTATTACGATACCATTCTCTGAATGACACGTGGCAAGGTCTACTCTGACCATCGTCATAAGCCCCCAGGTCTGACCAGACTTCTTTGGAGCGGGGAAGATCTGACTTAGGTGGAGTGCAGCTCGCCTATATCACAGAATTAGGGTTTGCCTTGACATGTGGCCGCGTTACCGTCATCACTCTGTCATGACGGGTACAAAAAATGAAGCGTTCTATACACACCTTAATGATGGGGTTGTTTTCCCCATACTACTTTTGGGGCTTATAATCCATTATTCTTGTCACGTCTTCTCACCCGTTTCAAATCTATTCATTATTAAACCGGAAGTTGAAGTCTGCAAAATGCTATTCCTTTCCTTCACCTTATTTACGCAAGTAAGCTTTCTTCTTCCTTCTCATTTCAATTTGTTTTATTGTTAATGAGTAAGCCCATCGTTCTCACATATAGTTCAATTGAAGCGTTATTTGAATCTGTATCTGAATCAGAGAGTGAATCTTCTCATTTTAGGGTTAATTCCGAGAACCCTGTTCTTCCACCGGCCGAGAATCCTGTTCCCAAACCCTTAATAAATCGTAGGGGATTTGAGCACCTGGTTTTAACCCCCAATTTGATCCGTCTTATTCCGGCCCTCCACGCTCCTCCGGAACTTCAAAATTCGTTCTGACCTTAAAAGCGCATATGGCTTTGAAATCACAAGCCGCCTGCCACGGTATTGACTCTAATCTGACCAAGAGTGACTTGATCTCCATTCATAAGCAATATAGACTAAAGAATCCGTTGTATGACCCCAAAATCCCTGCTCCCGGTGTTACGCGTATCAGGCTCTGGATGGTTATTGTGCTGTCTACCGGGAGCAACTCCTTTGTGGTTTGAGGTTTCCGGTGTGCCCTGCCATATTGGATGTCCTGAAACACTATGGCCTGGGGCTTGCCCAAATCGTACCCAATGGTATAAGGGCCATAGTGGTCTTTTCCATGTTGTGCCGTTGTGCCTGTATCCCTTTTACCGTTCAATACTTCAGGCTCTTCCATCAGTGCAAACAAGTACCTGACCAAGCTGGGTATTACTGCTTTCCACGCCGAGGAGACTTCTTAAAGGATGTCCGGCTTATCGGTAAAGGGGAGTCATCTTATAAGAACTGGAAACGCCGGTTCTTCTTCCTTTGTCCCGAGGTGGAGCTTGATTTGGGCAGATGGAATACTGCCGACCTGGGCAATGATCCCCGACCCACAGACGTTGATAAGAAACTGATAGATTACATTCAAAAGAGTGGCATTTACATTAGCCTGAAGAAGTACTCTTCTACATTGATTGACTCAGCCAAACTGCCAACTGCTGGCCTTGATCCCTACAAGGAATTAAGTAAATGAGAATACGAAACCTGTAGGGTCTTTGTACTTGTTGTATTTTTTGCTTTTTGGTCATAACTTATTTGTACTAACTCTTCTGTTTTGTTGCTTGCAGTGTCAAACTTTGCTGAATTGCTAGCTGACATCGTTGAGGAGGAGGCACCCGGAGGTGACCAGACTGAAACTAATAAGGGCTCGGAGAGAATCGAGAGTGTTGATCTGCAAGCTACCCGATCTGTGGGTACCGTCCTGAACTCTTCTTTAGCTCGACGCCTATCCGAGCATCCTGATGACGCACCTGAGTCCTCTACTCTTCCCATGCAAGAAGGAGTTGATCTCGTGGAGATGGATGCGAACTCCCAATGGGGGAAGAGGAGTTGGAGGAAGTCGGGCTTGTGAGGAAGAGGTAGGCTATAACTGTTGCCACCCTACAAAGGGGCAGATCCAAGAAGAGAAGGTCTGAATCTCGCCCGATTGGTGATGTTGAGCACCTTACTGAGGATGGACCTTCATCGGGTCAGAGGCGCTTCTTTGAGTTGTCTGATCAGGACTTGGCTGCGGGGGTAAGTTATTTCTTCTTTGTCTAGGTTTACCTCCCTGCACTATTACATGTTCCTACTGACGTGCGTGTCGTTTTTGTAGGGGGCCCAAGTCGGGCAGGTGTTTTTAAACAGGCTTGCCGAGTCTTCGGCAAGTACAAAAGCTCTGAAGAAAACACTGGATGAGCTAAGGGAAAGCCGCCAGAAGCAAAGGGATGTAGAGTCTGTTTATACTGGAGTCGTGTAGAGTCAGTTCTGTTAAAATCTATAAAAAAATAGCAACCGGTTTACCGAGGGTCTAAATTTTGAGTCTGCCAGGCGTGTGTAACAGCCGTCAAGGCAAGTCACTAACCTTTTTATTTTCTTTTTGTGTCTTGTAGTACGCTACATGAAGTTCAGTAGCCAAACTCGAGAGATTCATACCTAAGATTGAAAAGTTTGCTAGGCCAAAGAGATAGGAAACTCGAGAGAAATCTGTTAGGCTGGCGGACGACGTGATTTCGCACGAAGGAGATCACCGCGAGAGGGAAGAAGAAATTACACCTTTGGAGGATACATAAATCGACATGGCACAGAACGGACAGAATGGACAAAATGGAGCAGGAGTTGTGGTACAAGAAGATAGGAGAACTCTATAGAGTTATGCAATGCCGACGATTGAGCAATTCGTGCCAGCAATTGTTCAGCCAAAGAATGCGGCTGAAGTATTTCACCCAAAACCAAATATGATTCAAATGGTGACTAATTACATTACCTTTCATGGAGTACCGAACGAATATCCTAGTGTACACGTCACCAACTTTCTGGAGATAGTCAGCACGGTCAAGACAGCAGGAGTACCTGAAGACAACATTAAGTTGAAATTGTTTCCATTCACCCTGAAGGACAAAGCAAAGATATGGTTATTGTCTCTAGCACCATGATCGATCCAAACTTGGAACAATCTGTTGCAGAAGTTTATGAACAAGTACTGCCCACCTAGAAAGTCACTACAGATGAGACAAGACATTATGAATTTCAAGCAGAAACCCACTAAAACCTTTGAAGAAGCTTGGGAAAGATTTAAGGAAGCACTGAGGAGATGCCCTCACCATGGTATCACTTTGCCCGTACAAATGCATAGTTTCTATCACGGATTACGGCCAAGTGAGCAAATGAGAGTTGACGCATCAAGAAACGGATGTTTTGCGTTGCTATCACCCGAGGAAGCTGAAGAAAATTTGGAGCAAATCGCACTGACAAGTCAATGGGGAACGCATCAAATTGAAACGGCCAAAGTAGTTGAAGGCGTATTTGGAGAAGATACTTCTCAAAAGATATTATATCAGCTAATGGCAATGAATGAAAAGATAGATGCCATGCAAGATCACATTGCCAAGGTTGAGAAAGTTCAAGAGATTAAAGCAACCAACATTGAGGACGTGAACTATATAGGGAGGCCAGGAAATCCTTATGGGGTCGGATATCGCCCAGGTTCTCATGACCACCCTGGTTTTAGACTGAGCGACCCTATTGGGGATTTTCGACAAAGTGATTACAACGGTGGAGAGAGAGCGAGACAAGCTGGTGGATTCATGCCTCAATTCAACAAGTCCGGTGGTTGGGAAGCAGCCATGGATAAAATGAGCTCAATTGTGACCGATACGGTCAATCAACTTACGAAATCCATGACTGAGCTGAATACAAACTTCACCACATATTGTCAGAAGAATGATACGAGACTGACCAATCAAGAAGCCTTAGTGCAAAATCTGTCGCACCAAGTGGGGCAGATTGCAGAACAAGTGTTAGCCCGTCCTCTGGGAGGATTGCCAAGTAATACTGAGAAGAATCCGAAGGACGTGAATGCAATCATGACTAGAAGCAGAAAGGAACTACATGGACCAGTTATACCATTTGTCCAGGAAGGATCAGAAAGCAGTCATCAACAGAACGCAGCAGAATCTGGAGAAAAATAGGGGCCGGTAAACCAGGACACTACTCCGGTAAACCGGGAGTCTGAAAATTCAGCAGACAAGCAGGCAGAGCAGCAGTAGTCAGCAGGTAAGTCTTCACGAGCTGTAACTATTAATCCTGCTACTTTACCCTATCCCCCTAGGAAATATAAGCCGAATAATGATAATGCACGTTATAAAAAGTTTATAGAGACCCGGTGATTGTAGGTTGGGAGTTGCTGAATACTTGTAGGTTGGTAGCATCGAGCTTGCTGGCTAGTCGAAACCCGGTGATTAGAGCTTCATACTCAGCTTCATTATTTGTAGCCTTGAACTGGAAGCGTAAGGCATAAGGAAATTCTTCTCTTTTTGGACTTAGGAGCAGGAGGCCTGCCCCTGCTCCTTCTTTTCCTGATGCTCCGTCCACATACAGGGTCCATAACTCAACTTGCCTGGTCGGTTGATCTTTCTCGATGTCCACGGAGATTCCTTCGGCTAGAAAGTCTGCTAAAGCTTTGAGCTTTTCTGGCGATTACGGTTTGGAAGTCCATGTCGTATTCTACAAGCTCTATAACCCACTTGCTAATCGTCCTGATATGACTGGCCGAGCTAGTATCTATCGTAAAGTTTGATCTGTTACCACAGTTACCGGATGCGCTTGAAAATACGGCCTCAACTTTCTTGAAGCATGCACCAAAGCCAAAGCGAGCTTCTCGGCATTAGTATGCCTGACTTCTGGTCTATGTAGAGCCCTGCTCACATAGAAAATTGGCTTTGTATGTTGTCCTCATCTCTGATTAGGACCGCACTTATAGCTTCTTCACAGACTACGTCTCTCTTTCCTGAGGAAAGAGAGTCGGCAACTCGGCTAAGTAAGCTTTAAGGTCTTCAAATGCTTTCTGGCTATCCTCATTCCACTAGAAATGACTTGTCTTTCTTAAGACTTTGAAAAAGGGTAAGGCACGATGTGCCGACCTGGACAGAAATCTGCTTAGGGCAGCCATTCGCCCTGTCAACCTTTGCACTTCTTTGATGCTCCTCGGGGGTGGCATTAATCTTAATGCTTCGATCTTGTCTTGATTTACTTTGATACCTTCTTTGGAAATCTTGTACCCTAAGAATTTACCTAACCTGACCCCAAAGTATACTTTTTGGGGTTGAGCTTCACCTGAGTTTGTCTGAGCACACTGAATACTTCTCCGGCATCTAACATGTACTGATCAAGAGACCTGCACTTGATCAAGAGATCGTCTACATAAACCTCCATACATCTTCCAATTTGCTTTTCAAAAAATTTGTTTACCGCTCTTTAATATGTAGCTCAAGCATTCTGGAGCCCGAAAGGCATAGTGATATAGCAGAAGGTACCCGACTCTGTTATGAATGCAGTTTTTTCTGCGTCCTCAGGGTCCATGGCTATTTGATGGTACCCCTTGTATGCGTCTAGAAATGCAAATATCTCAAAATCCACGGTTGAGTCAACTAACCTGTCGATCTTAGGGAGTGGATAGCAGTCATTAGGACAGGCCTTGTTCAAGTCGGTAAAGTCCACGCACATCCGCCAACTTCCGTCTGCCTTCTTTACTAGTACCTGGTTGGCTAGCCAGTCCGGATATAACACCTCTCGTATGATGTTTGCCTGTAGCAACTTCTCTACCTCTTTCTGAATTGCCTCCATTCTTTCTTTTACGAACTGTCTCTTCTTTTGCCGAACCGGTTTCCTGCTCGGGTCAACATTAAGTCTGTGCAGAGCCAGCTCGGGTGACAGACCTAGCATGTCCTCCATTTTTCATGCGAACACATCTCTAAACTCTCTCAGTACCTGGACGAGTTCCTCTTTATGCTGCTCTGGGATCCATGACCCCCACATTCACCGTTAAATCCTTATTATCCGTCCATAAGCTCACTGCCTCGGTCTTGTCTTCTGAAGACCAGCTTTCCTTCTCACCAATACTTTTCTATTAATGGTGGCCGTATAACAGCTCCTGGCTGTTTCTACATCATCTTTGATCTCAACTGACCCCTGCAGTGTTGGAAACATCATACTTATATTCGCTGGAGAGATCACTGCCCGAAGATCTATCAATGCAGGTCGTCCCTGCTGGATATACAGAAGCCCGAATCCGGATCCGATCCATAATTGGATCGTCAGATCTAATTCAGGGAAGCTACGAATAAATTCGCATGCGATTTTACCACGATTTGATTCGTATAAATAATTAATACAACGATAAGAAGGTTGAAGATTTACCTAAACGGAGAGGGATAGTAAATCGATAGAGAGGGAGAAGCCGTGATCTTCCGGATTGTATCTCCAAGCGACGACTGGTGGACGTCGATCCTCGCCGCTCGTAATGACTAAGACAAGAAACTGATTTTTCTTCCTTTTATTTATTTATTAAGTGGCGCAATTTGTAATTATATTTGTGCTAGGAGGAATTCTCTTTATATAGGAAAATAACTAGTCAAGAGAGATATCATTTTCACACCACAATTACCTATTCCCACAAGGAAAAGATATTTGCCAAAAGATAAGAGATAATTCCCAAAAAATCAATCTCGTATTTTTCCATTAATTATCCAATAAATAGATAATTAATTAATTACACATGTGACATAATCTAGAAAAATTTCTTCTCCTAATTTATCTACAAAAGTGGCGCCATTTACATCATCAATTTAATAGAAAATGTCTTTTCTATTTTACATATTATTTACCAAATAAATAATATTGCATATTTAAATAGACCAACTATTTAATTTATTCTCGACGTTCCATAAAACGAGAAAACACTCGTGTGTCAGGAGCCAATCAGGACCATGGACCTATAACCAGTAGCTACAATAAATTAAATAAAATATTCATCGAACATAATATTTCTACTTAATTCATTAATTCCGGAATTACGCCACCATAAATCCGAAACTAAACTCTATCGATTATAGATATAACTTATTCTCAGAAATTCGAGTCATAAGTGTCCATTGATATAATCATTACATATAGACTAACCCTCCAAAGACTATCCACAACGAAGCGGGAGTATTTCCGTAAACCTTCTTCATTACATATTATCATTATTTACCATTAACCCACTAGTGATCAATTAGTTCATAACCAATACGAACTCGGCCTAGGATCAACAAATAAGGGGATTGTCTTTCTACTTCCCGCAGGAAGGAATGAATTCCATATCTGTGAGACACACACTTCTCACTCATTCCAGAATAGTGCCAACGTGAAAGTGATTCGGACCGTGCCTCTTAGCGATCCTTAACGAACACATCAAACCCTATCCTGAAACAAGTAGAAGTCTGTAATCACTTCAGGATTAAGATTAACCCATATATGATCATCTTGTGATTTAATAAGATTTCTCAATCACAGAATTATATGAGAAACGCAGATTAAATCGGTCCAATCCTATATGACTACATTATATATAAATGCCCAACTTAGATAACCAATATCGACGGTCCGGATAAGTTGGTCACACCATAAAGTGTTCTGGGCGCATTAATGGTGGTTTAATCAATAAACCTCATACTTTGATTAAGTTCACCACGGACTAACATTACAAGTGTATCACCATAAACTTAATCCTCGCGTGCGTCACACACTAAGTTATATGGCTACATATAATACGTCTTAGGCTTTTCAGTAGTGTATTACTTACAAGCACGAAGCAAGTAATAAGATGATAATAAATCTGTCATTTATTAATTCTAAAAATAATTACATAAATTGTCTTTCGTGCGCTACTTCCAACAGTCCCATGATAACATTGTAGGCTGATGGTGCTTTGACCACAACATAATCAACCATAAGGGTCCTGCCCCTTGGTTCCTTTCTGAAGGTGGTCGGTAATCTAATCATGCCTATGGGATGGACTGGTGGTCCTACGAACCCGAAGAGTGGAGCTGAGACGGGTGTCAACTCGGTATCCTCCAACTTCATGGATTGAAAAACATTGTAATACAGTACGTTGACTGCACTTCCCGTGTCGACACAGATATGCTTCACTGTATGCTTATTTATTACCACTTCAATAACCAACCCTTCATTATTAGTAACTAAGGGAAGGGAAACACGAAGACCGTAAGTTACCTCTCCGGAAAGCCTTTGTCTCTTACTAGAGTCGGTGGGAGCAGCTGACCTGCTATTGCTCTTTTCCTTAGGTCGGGAAGTGGTGCTCGGGCCACCCGAGATTGTATTGATTGTGTTGATGGGACGGTTATCAACTTGCTCATCAGGACTTGGGGACTGATCTCTTCTGCGGCGGTAGTCATCGTGTCGGTCTCGGTCTTGGCCGAAGTTTCTTCTCTTAAACTCTCTTCTCCTCCGGGGTTCTATAGTATGTGTCCGGTCTATGACTTCATCCAGCTTCCCTTCCATAACAGCCGCATCAATGTCTCTTTGCAAATCTCTACAGTGCTTTGCATCATGACCAATATTTTCATGGTACTTGTAATACTTGGTCTGATCTCTTTTCTTACGAGGACCCCTCATGGGAGGCGGGACTCGTGCTATGCCTTTCCTCTGCATTATAGAGAGGACCTACTCGCGCGACCTGTTTAACGGGATAAAATTTCTTTCCTGAAGTGCTCATTTCTTTCCTAGTCGGTCTGATACCGGTGCTGCAACTCGATCCCATATTGACTTGCGTTTTCTATCAGGTCTGTCGTCGGACTTATCCTTCTTGGAGCTTTCCGCCTCTCTCTTTAGAGGTTGGCTTCCTCACCCTGGCAATGCTTGTAAGCCAGATCCATACATTCTTCCATAGATCTCGAAAGTCGGCTATTCAATTTAGCGTATAATCGACCCTCTCATAGACCTTCTACAAAAGAGGTGATTAAGCGATGCTCCTCTGCGTTCCTGACCTGCCTAGATTCTTCGTTGAACCTCTTGAGGGATTGCAAGACAGTCTCCTCCTTTCTCTGCCTGATGGTGAAAAGGTAAGTAGCATTTCTTTGGAAGGGCTTAGCCGTGACAAACGCTTGTAGAAACTTCCTAGCCAGCATCTCAAAATTAGAGATTGAGTGAGGGGGAAATTTCCTGAACCACTCACGGGCCCTGCCAGTGAGTAGGACTAGGCAGGCCTTGCACTTCATCTCCTCTGCTACGCAATCCAGATTCATATGGGTCAAGTATTGAAACAGATGATCTTAGGGATCCTTTGTACCGTCATAAGGTTCCAACTTAGGGACCTTAAACCTCTCTGGACGCGGGTAATTTAAGATCTGCTCCGAAAATGGCGATTCGAACGACAGATCGTCTGACTTCCGACTTAGAATTCCATCGATCTCTGCTCGAGCAGCCTCTTGGGCTTGGGTATTGACCTGCCTTTTCCACGCGTTGGAAGTGGAAGATAGGGTATCACCTCTATCATCTTTGCGCTGTTGATTGTTCTTAGGGGCGTTATCCTCCGGAGCTTCTTCCTCGCGCCCCTTTAAGGCTAGACCAAGCACGCTTTTAAACGCGGGCATGTCCAAGTTCCTTAGAGCCTCCAACAAGGCTTGCTGGCTGGATCGGCTAGTACCTCTTCTTGTTGAGTTTGATGCTGGATTGTAGTGGCGTTTGGGTCCATTTCCCCGCCACCGGTTAGGCCAGCAGCAGTTGCAGTGGGATCAACTTATTGGACCAAGGGATCTTGAACCAGGGTCCTTTTTCCTATATTTTTTGGTTGTGCCATCGCTTAATCTTGATCAAATCGCTGCAAAGAGGCCCTCCTTCTAGCACCAATTGATCGTGCTGGATCTCATCTATGAATAATCCTGGTCTAATTACCTCTAGGAACGATTTAACAAGAACTCTAACAACAGGGATGGTGATTTTGGTTTGTTTTAGACTAAGCTTGAGAGTTAGTTTCTCACAAGTTGCCTACGTATCCAATGTGTGTAATTGGAATCAAGTCTCTCGTAGTTCCTTAGGGTTTGTTTATATAGGGGGCGTCTCGCCCTATTTCTTGTCCTGCAAGTATTAGGATTTATTTCCTAGCCCTTAAGGATTAACGCGTGTAAATCCCTTTAATTTAGGGATAATTACGATGACAACAGAATCAGCGTCACATAATCCTGGGATTCTTTCCATGTTATCCTATTATATAAGTACATGTTTAAATACCGAAATAAGGAGAGCTCCAGATGACTGCAAGGCCACTGCGCTCTCTCGTATGCGTCTCGACTGGGTTGTGGTGGCTTTGCCTCTGCTATGTGATGCCGTCGTCCAGTGGTGGTCTAGTCGGGAAGGGCATGTCAGCCCTCCCACCTGACGTAGGGTGATGCCTGTTCCTATTCACTGACGTGGGGCCAATGACCTTTATAATTCTTACTATCCTCTTTCCTCATTTATTACGATATCATTCTCTGAATGACACGTGGCAAGGTCTACTCTGACCATCCTCAACAGGCTCCTCAGTCATAAAGCGTGGTGAACATCCTTGACAACAACTTCAATGTAAAATAACTCACTCCATCACAGGGGACGGCTATATAAAGGATCTTCATCATCATCAATGTACACAACATCATACACTTGATACACATTCCAGCTTACTCCCTCAATATAAATTTTTGACTTGAGTATCGGAGTGTCCTCCGGAAGAAAGCTCCGGGACCTCTTACACTTTGTTTGTTTTGCAGACGCATACTCAAAAAATTACTTAGATCATCCTTCAGAGATCAAATTATCTGCATGTATACTCAATCTACGCCTAAACGATTTCCGACATCGTCACCTCTTTTTTAGGAAGGTGTAATGTACTCCCTCCGTTCCTATTTATATGTCGCAGTTGACAAAATCAAAATTTCCTTTTTATATGTCATAGTTACATTTTCAATACAGATTATAACTCTTTCCGCTTTTCAATATTACTTTTCAACTTTCTAGGCTTCATTCAACCAATCAATCTTTCATATTCAATACACCAATATACTTTTCAAGATTTTTTTAATGCTTTGTAATGAAAGTCAAACAATAAATCACTTTCTTAATATGTGTATTGTTTCTCAAACGTGACATATAATTAGGAACGGAGGGAGTATTAACATCTCAAATTAATTAAAGTTAAAAATTAGTTTAATATTTTAAACTTGATGGTTTGGTTGTAAAAGGTTATTCTGATGTAGGGAGCCTTCAATAGAGAGTTGTATACGTGGCAATATCTCCTGACACAGCGTTTAATCCTCAATAGAAATTACATACACGTGGCGTAAACTCAGATGATCCAGATGTTCTTGCGCGTCTGGCTTCTCTCTATCGCCTCCTCCATCGTAATAACCTCGTAAATATGATAGTTGTGCAACATTGTTTGGCCTTAAATAACCAAGTAAGCCCCTTGTACTTGCTGAGAATCGTTGCTGAGAATCATCAGTCGATCAACAACAAACGGAAAGTGTGGCCGTGTGGGTTGCAGGAGGCAGGCAGGGCATCAGTAATGGATCGAACTCAGCTTCTCCTTGTCGCTTTGCCCCTCTTCCTCCTCATCTCTGACTTATTCAACCTCTTCACTCCGCCGTCTAAGCCCGACCACAACCACCACCACCACCACGACTCCCCGCTTACCAAACCCCATGCGGAGGCGATCCAACAACCACCTTTCGATTTTTCCCCGCAGGCTAGATCAGAATCCTTGTCAGTTTCTGTTTCCGTTCTGATATCTGAATGATAATCTGACCTAGTTTTTATTTTGATATTTTGATTTGTACAGAAACCCGGTGTTGATGCTATTGGGCTCGGCAATACAGTTAGCATTGACTTCTGTGCCTCTTGTTCTTACAGGTGTTTAATTTCCTCCCTTTGTCTTGTTGTATCAATTTTTCTATTATGCACCAACAATTTGAGCCATTGCTTCATTTGTGTATAGATTGAATTACGGTTTCTTTGAAACCGCTTTCCCATTTTGCATATGATGAGAGTTGATGCGAGTGTTTCAGCAAGCTTGGTAATTTGGACGATCACATGAAATTGTTAGATTGTCCTGGTGATTTGGGGTACTGAAGTTGTTGAATAATTTGTGGAGATTGATTCGAAAGAGGAGCTTGAGTATGTTCTTATTCAGTTTTAGTTCTTTTTTTCCTTGAAGAGGCTTTTAACTAACCTATTATGAAAACTGATAATGCATCGGCAAGTAGTTGTCGGATCAACGTGTATATTAACTGGCATGTTGGAATTCAGAATTTCAATAAGCCAATCTGCCAATATCATTACACAGCCCCTTCCGGCTTTTGGTGAAGGTCTTAGATATGTTTTCGTTGTAGCGCCTTATCCATTATTACATTGCTGAAATTTTTCAGATGCACTTTTGTAGTTATGTAAAACATCATTTTTTCTAATGATTTTTGCAGAGGAACTGCAGTTACCATGAAGAACATGTTAGAAACCCAATTTCCTGGCATCCATGTTGTTCTTGCAAATTATCCTCCTCCACTACCAAAACGTGTTCTGAGTAAATTGGTTCCTGTCACCCAGGTTGGCGTTATGTCTTTGATATTCTTTGGGGACCATATTTTTCCACGTTTAGGATACGCGGTGCCACCCCCATGGTTCCACTCGTTACGTGCAAATAGGTTTGGAACTATTTCAAGCACTTGGCTCCTAGGCAATCTTCTACAGTCGTTTTTGCAAAGTTCCGGTGCCTTTGAAGTATACTGCAATGGGGAACCGGTAAACTCTTCTCTATGATTGATTTTTCTTTTGTCCTACATTTTTGGTGCTGGGATGGCAACATAATAACATTGCGTAACCACCAATGTTACTCATTATGTTTCTTGTACCTCGAGGGTGTGAAGCGAATAGATTCTAACTTGAAGAAACAAACTGGTTTGAAACTTGAAAATAACTAGCATGTGTCAGTGTCCGATCATAATATTATTTGAATGGTTGTTTTGTGGGATTAATGTTATCATATCCAAAATTAATGAAGTGAAGCTCTGCAGTAATGTAATTGGATGGGTGGCAGGGAATAGAAATAATCTAGCTTTTCCGTTAGCTTCTGTCTACCATGGCCTATTCACGAAATCTGACTTTTGTGCTCTGCCATAAATACAGTTATTGTATTTCATAGTTCATTATATTGCCTATGCGTTTTTTTCCTTGTTTATCTTCGCTCTTACTCCCTGCATTCAGCATTCCTTCTCCGCGCCTCTTTTGTCAGTTGATTTGTATGTTTTTAATGTGGACCCTTGATTGTTTGGTCATTTTTGTGCACATGCTTTAAAACATTTGCTATGCATTGTAGATGATCTGTGCCGTGTCTATGCGATGAGCCTTTTGGTCCCTTTTATTCGGTTTTCTATGCATACTATTCCAACCGTCATCTTGTGTGAGTAAGAGTTCATACCTGAATTATGATATCCCACGTGGGAAAAATAGAAGAAAAGTGCTTTACAATGTATGTATGCAATGGGTTATTGACTTCACCATTTTGTGTCAATCAAGGACGAAAAGCCCTGAGTAGACTTATTAAAGTGGTAGATCTAAGCCTCGAGACCAAAGTGCCCTACGTTCTGGTCCCATTAGTATTATTTGTCCACTCTATGTAAAGAAAAAGGACAAAAAGTAAAGCAATTATTATACCGATCCTGACTCGAAATGTGGCGTCTTGGTCCTCTTGATTGCATCATTAGTCATCACATTAATGTTGGGAACTTACCGGTGTATTTCTGATCACTTCAATGTCTATCTTGCATATCAAGTCACCATGTACTTGCAAACGATATTTGGTATGATTGAAAAAGTGAATTAAGAGGGGATGATTAAAAGGGAAAATACTGAATTTATCTCCCCAATAAAAATTCTTGAGCCTTGATTGAAGGCGGAAAATCAATCCCCCGGAAGGAAGCAGCCATTTATGCTCAAGGAGGTTATGGCTTACTTGCTTGTTGTCTCGTTCTTGATTATATGCATATAGTAATTATTTAGTTCATTTGTTGCACTTTCATATTCCATAAAGGCTCCTTCAGTTTGATGTATTGAGTCTTAGTTTTTTTGGTTGATTGTGTAATCTTCATCACGGGATTTTAATTCATTGGGAAGACATGAGAAACTGTTTAGATATTATGGCCTTAATACAGATCATCATCTACTGTTAATTTATGCAGGTATTCTCTAAACTAAAGACGGACAGATTCCCTGGGGAAATCGAGCTCAAGAATCTCATTTCTCAAAAGATAGTGAGCCCAAGAGTTGTAGACGATTTTGGAGGGGCTCATTGGTCATAATTAAGAAATACGTCGAATGTATTAATTAGATTTTGGTGACTGGGTGTGTACTCTTTGACATTATAAGTTTATACTCTTTGAAACTTTAATTAAACTGCTTACATGTGAAGTTAAAACAGTTTACATTTGTTTCATGCAGCTTTATTTCATTGCCCAACTAAGCTAGATACACAATACTTGATTCACCCGAATAATGTTTGCTATGTCCTTTTTTTTTTTTTTGGTGTGTAATCCTAAAGAAAAGCTATTTGTTAAAAAAACAAAAAAAAGTATCAGTATAGGGCTTCAACCAAGTGAAATTCAATAATTTGAATGGAACATCTAGTATACATTGAACTATAAAGGCTATGATACACAATCGATACACCCCACATCTCTCAGATAATAAAGCTGCTGGCTTTATCACCAAAATGGAACCAGAACAAAAGAATGTTCTGTTATTTTTGAAAATTTGTACAACAAATAAAACTAGCTTATGTCTGGAAAATCTACATACAACACAAATGTTTGGAATCGTTATCATCACAGAAGTCCGCAAAGTCTAGGCCTAGAACAAATCTGCCTCCCATTTGATTTCACTAATGCCACCAATCCACCGGCTAAACCGGCACATATTACAGATGACAGAATTGGCTGCACCTTTTGCCCTGTAGAGTACCCCACAAAAAATAAAAACGGGAAGCCAATGAAATAAAGACAAGTGTACACGATGTAAAAAATGACAGTCATACCCTGGTTTAGAGTAATAGATGTGACTGTTAATCCACCAATCAGGAGAGCGGATGCCACGGGGAGATACTGCATTTCATTGCTCAATTCAATATTCAATTTGGTAAAGAGAAAAGAGTATATACAAAAGAGACTATCATTGCTTGCTTGCTTACAATGGATGATTCAATGCTGTTAAGCTGTGATGATAAGGGCCTGCCCGTGTTCACTGTATAACGACCACTGATAAGATCGATTGCATCCTGTCAATAAACGTGAAATTTTATTCAAACGTTCGTGCCATTTCTTGTTGTTGAAGGCAAATAGTATTTAGAATTCGATCTGTACATCCATAGTCAACTAACCTGTCGAAGCCCGTCTTGAAAATTATTTAAATAGTATCTTGATAGGGCACTCAGACCATCTTTAATTAACCCTACCATTGTCTGCTTTCCGTATCTATTCCAATGATAATATCAGCCAACAGATATAAATAACACACTAAAAGCAGATGAGGAATGCCGAAGGGGTATTTCAGTACGTCCACTAGATGGTGTTCCTTCCGTGTGTGTGTGTGTGTGTGTATCCAAGACATAGAACACCATATTCAACCCTAATATCAATTACCTGACAAGATCGCCTTTAAGAGCATGTGTACCAGAGTATTCAAGGCTTATTTCATCACCTTGTTCTAGCCACACTGTCACAACAAGTTTCAATGTCGGTTATTTCCGTGCCTATCTTTTTTAATAAAATGCATCATTATACCGGAAACAATCAATTAAGAAAGATAGATGTTCTTACAAGTCCTAAAGACCTCAAAATCCTCAGTCAACGTTGAAATGCTCTCCGAAGATGGAAGTATCTCAACTCTCTGTAGTTGAAAGTCTAAACACTTCCGAGCCAAAAAGCTCTGAAAAATAGAGGTGTACAATTTAAAATGCTGAATGCCAAGCCAAAAAAGCAACAACATATCCTTAAGAGTAATCCTAGTTACACAACGCACTTTTCCACCATTTTGATGTGGAATAGTTTTTTTGTATCCTTAATTAGAAAACATCGTATGAGTGACATAGTTAAATAGCATAATTTCATAAGAAAGTCCGATGTTTTTAAACCTGTGTAACATTAGTTCGATCGAGGCAATCAATACAGTTGGATCTTATGACTCCTTTCTGCTCCGACAACACTTTTCCTTCTTTGTTTACAAGAAAGTATCTGCTCAGCTGGAACAGTACGCATTAAGCAACGTTTTACAAAAACCGAGCAAAAATGGAAAGGGATACTAGCAATTAAGCATTCATATTATGCAAAAGATACTTTCATTACCCTTGCTTCTCAAACTCTTCTGCTATCTGATCGTATAATATATGTATATTATCAAGATTTGAGCCACTGCAATACTTATGGAAGTCAAACTGAATATATCTGTTGCATAGCAATGACTTTGAAATTAGGAGCCTTTTCCAAAAAATGACTTATTGATGATATTATCAAGTAAAAACCCGGAAATTCATTTTCAGCAAGAAAATGAGTTTTTTTTTTAAAACTGTTTTTATTTTAAATCACCTGTAGTTTGGAAGCTTTTGCATTTCTGAGGCATAAGCCATACTCAGTTGACCTTCATCACCATGCTGAAAATTCAAAGAATCCTTGTAATATTACGAAGTTAACCTTTAGACCAAAGATTTGAAGTAGGATTGAAAATAAACACAGGGAAAGAGAAGAAGCTTGAAATTGAGAACCTCTAATAGGGGCAGAGAGGGGTAGGAGAGGAATAAATAAATAAATAAAACAGGAGGCTCGGACCTTATCTGTCAAGTCAAGAGCCAAAATATCCCCATATCTTTGGGAAAGATCATTAAAATGCCGCTCCACTACATTAGACTGCGATTACGTGAAATAAAGGTATCAGTACAAGTTTATTTGCCAATAACAGTTATAAAAAATAGCTACAAATTTTAAGCAGAACAAATCTTACTGTCAGCTCATGATTGATTAAATTAAGCCGTGGCTTATAGCTCAGATCAACAATCTGCTCCCAAAGAAGAGGAATCGAACCCCGAACCTGGTAAAAAAAGAATGAAAATTTCAGTCTTAAGACAACTACAAAGCATAGAGATTCAGTTTCAGGGAAAATAATTAGGCTTGAGTATATCAAAACATGCCTGCAAAAAAGAGAACCTAAACCCTTCAAACTCCAACAACTGCTCAGTTTCAATAAAGTTCGCCGTATCTCCTTCTAAATTGGCTCCCCTTCTCCACATTCTAGTCCCTAAACAATCCGTTGTCAGTAACGTTTTGATGCTTAAAAAAAACACATATTAGGTCATTTCTATATAAAAGAATGTGGACACGTTTTACCTAGGCGTCGTGTACACCTCCTCGAAATCAATGTTAATGAAGCTGGTGAATCTTTCAACTTAAGCTGTCCAATCTGAAAGCTTAAGGCTAGGTCAAGAAAAAACATTTCCACCTTTTTGCTATTCATGTTTTACTAAAAGTACATGTTCGTTTATTCATCTTTAGATATCGTTTATTTCAAACGATACATGATAAAAGTAATACAAAGAGAAAAGAAAAAAAAAAAAAAAAAAAAAAAACCGCTGCATAGGATATTTCCTTGTAACAAAGGGATGATGAACTGATCCAGCTGTAAGAAGACAAAAGAAAATATCAAACACGTGCCACCTTGTTTTGCTGCGTATCGTTTGCGTCTAAAAATCCAGTTTTTTATTCTACTTTCACTTTCAATTAAGAGACTTAACCTTATTTTCAATAAGCTCCTCCAGTAGACTTTTGTTCCAAACAAATCTCGGATCAGCCTGAAAGGAAATCAAAAGATGCTATAAAATATAGTAAAAACATAAATTAGCATTTTCAACCAAAAAAAGAAGCAAAATCAACCAGATGTATAAACGATTACGAATCTATTATTTATTTTATTTTATATATTCTTCCTTTTTGTAGGCATATTTGTTATAGTAATCAAGAGGAGAGTGCAACTAACCTGCTTCCAAAGAGGTTTTCTCATCCACCCATCAGCCAACTTGAATCGTCTCTGCAAACTGAAAAGTATTTAGTTTGCATGGATCAAATTTTTCATCAATTACAAGATGAAAAACAACAGCTTGCTAGCTGCTAGCTGCCAGACGTACTCAATAGTTAGATCGGTTTCATAGGAATAATACAAGCCTGGGGTGGTTTCCACGATCTTTAAGAGTGACATGAAGTAAGCTTCGTCTTTTCTCTGAACATAAAAGAGGGAGAGAAAAAGGAAAAATAAAATGGTTAGGACTGAAATTGGAGACTGATGGGCGAATGAAATGAAATAATATATAAGAAGAAAACCACACCTCTTGATCAGTTAAAAGCTTAGAAGCTCTGTTACATGATAGGAACTTCATAGAGATCACCTTAAAAACAGGGAAACCAAGAAAGGTTCCGATTTCCTTCCGAGAAGTTATTAGCAATAAATGTGTCCCTGTAAGTTGATCTCGAATCAGTAAATCACAAAACCGAGGAAAAAGGTGCCTTTTAACGATATAGTCTCGAAGATGGCACACATGGAAGTCGGACAAAATTAAAAACAAGTTAAACAACTTCCATGGGCAAATGTTGTAATAATTTAATATCTGTAACTTTTAGGGAGGTAAGTTTTCATCTTAGCAGTCTTTTTAGAATCGACATCACGAGTGGTAGTAAAAACATTATAGACATTAACACGGATTCAAACTGAATAACGTCGCGATCAAACTTCACTATCTTTCTCTGTTAATTCTCCCACCATACCAAACTAAGTGTTCAGGTCTTGAGTTTCACAAAGTTTAAGGAATGTAAGGTGAATGCGCGAAACGACATAACAATTAACTATAATAACCCAAAATGGTACAATTACTCTCAAGTATCATTCCCACTAAGTCAGGCATCAAATTCACACGAACCGTCATGCATAGACTACGGGATACGCTATATCTTATGAGTATAAAAAGCACTAGCTCTGAATTCTCAATGAAATGCAACAGAATTTCATGTCAGAAAGTACCTGCAAATAACCTAATTGTTCCAACAAGTCCATATATTTTGGTGATCTTGCTACTAGAAGTCTCGGCACATGTATCACCTGCGACAACAAAAGGAGAAACAAATTGGATATTTCAGGTAAACCATGAAAGCAATCTGTCCAAGCACTTAACAACAGATGAATAAAACTGAACACCAATTTGCTATTTCATCCACCTATGGAATACCCTTACAAACACCAATCTTTTCCAATACATGAACTTAGAACTATAAGAAATCTTTAAACGAGGCACAAAATCAGATTAAATCAAATATGTGAGATATGCGCATAAATTCTGAAATCCAAAAAAATATTAATTTGTTTTGAATCAGAAGGAACATATAGGATCGTGAAATTAACAAGAAGAAATCTAACTGTCAAGCTGGTCGATGTCACCGTCCGATCGGCTAATAGAGAAGCCATGGACATTCGTGGGTTCAAGGGATTTAATGACGAACTTGTCTTCGAATTCATGCAGTTCCAGCTCGCTGAACAACCTGAAATGTTCCCGCAAGCCTTCTTCCTCTCCAGATTCCAATGTATTCTCCATTCCTATTCTTAAGAACTTGAAATTGTGATTCAAAAGTCTCTTTGCACGAGAAATAGACCAGACTGTCCAAATGGATTGAGTAAAATAACTATAACGACATAACAGTACCAACTGTCAAAGCCATTTTTCGGGCTGTTTGTGCATTAAAAAAAATAAATTAGCTTAAAAAAAATGTTGTCCGAAAAAACAAAAATCATGCTCAGAGATGCCGATTTTCCTCCGACAAGGTCAGAAAGAAGCAGTAGACCCTTCCACCGCAAGGCAATCATCATTGCAAGATTTGCACCAGCCGGGAATCGAACCCGGGTCTGTACCGTGGCAGGGTACTATTCTACCACTAGACCACTGGTGCTTGATGTTAACTATTAATTTAAATTAGTTATCACAGTACGTTTGTCGCTAATATACATAGTTCTACACTCATTTCTATGAAAATGATGATTTGTTCGTAATGATCCCGCTCTTTACTTCATTACTTCATTACGTTATTTAATATATGATAAAATGGAAATATGGATTGAAACCGACATGATTTCAATCTTGGTTTTAGCATGCAGTAACATTTGATGGACGAATTCTACGAAATACATTTAAAGAGCTGAATGATTGACGCTGAAAGCGTACCAGAGTAAAACGCATGGAATAAAACCTACGAATACAGAGATAAACCTTTGAAATAATATTTTTACTCATCATCAAAAGTTGGGTGTTACAATTGGTTGGGGTGACTTTTTATAGGTTCCAAAAACCACAAGTGCTATTTCCCTTGATCTACTTAATAGAATACAACATGGGTAGAAATATACCTAGACATTTAGCTCATAGAATACATCAATGAATCTAGTCTTAAAAATTGTACCACATCATGATTAACAACAACAACAACAACAACAACAACAACAACAACAATCAAGATGCTAATTTAGGAGCTAATTACCCGAGATCGAATCTTATTTAATAAACAACATAATCAAAAATTAAACCTTGAATTCTCACGCATCAATGTTCTCGGGTTGAGGAGCTCGCCTCGAGTTCACACGCATTTTTTCATGATCGAATATTGGCACCCCAGCCAATTCTAGTAATGTGTATGTCATGTTTTCACCCATCTCTTAAAGTAAACGTGGGTGGATTTGTACCGTACTTCATAATGCTTAAAAAGAGAATTATTATGTAACTAGTCTCTCTTTGTTGATTATACCAAACGTCCCAACTTCAACAATTACAAATTCAAAACTAGTCAACTATTACACCATTTAGACCCACAAAAAAATTGCTAATACAGCCCTCATAAACGGGCAATTCTGAGCAAAATTATCTTTCATTATACAACATATATTTATGTATCAGAACAATACCAATCTCCTACTTGTCAAAGAGAGCAGCAAGCTCACCTTTCTCATACATGGAGGTCAGTATATCACAACCCCCTACCAACTCTCCATCGACGTATATTTGTGGAAACGTAGGCCAGCTACTGTAATTTTTCAACTTCTCCCTCAACCCGCGATTATGTTCTTCATCTAGCACGTCTACGCTTTCATAGTTCACCCCTTCACTTTCAAGAATTCCTATTACACGTTGAGAGAAGCCGCAAAGCGGAGCATATCTAGACCCTTTTATGAAAGCAACCACTTTATTCTCCTTGACGAGACGGTCAATAAGTTCCTCCATAGGTACTGTTAGTTGGACATGGGGTCCTGGAGTTAACCTCAGATCAGCCTTCTTTTTAGCAGGCTGTTGCGGCTTCTGCACCCATGTATTGTCTCCGGATTTGTTACCTGGAGGAATCTTTCCTGTGGCTGCTATATGTTCTTCCATCCATGATTTCCAAGCCTCCGTTAAAGTGGCTCGCTCTGGTTCATCCACTACCCCAACCTGTAAGCAAGGACCATAACAAACAAATGAAATGTGGTTTGTTAATAGTTGTCAAAAAGCTGTCAAATGCAAGATTACCCCTTCTTTTTCTTACTCCATCAATTTCTAATAAGGGTAGTCTAGTCTTTTATCTTACTACCATGGTTAATACATGTGCAGCACAACTTTAAACTACAGATAAGAAAACGGAGGGGTGAAACAGAATATGGATACATCAATATACATTTTTTCCAGAAAAAAGGGAAAAAAAACACATCGATGATTCTTTTACATACACATATCAAACACATATATGTTGCCATCCCATGTACCCATGTTATATAAGAACATAGAAACGGCATAAACAAGAAAAGGTTATCATCATGTTGATCAGATTTCTTCAAGTACGTACAAGTAGTTTTTAAAAACAAACATCACAGTAACAAAGCAGCAGACCAACAGATTGCCAAAAACTATTTCCCCAACAAGCTGCATTATCATCATTAGTAATAAGTATCATTATTATCATAAGATCCAAGGTTGGAAAACTCCTATAATAGAAGTATTTCAAATGTGTATAGAGCAGATTCACATCCCAACAAATTTCCATTGCTTTATCATATTTCATCCTACGCGAATCATGTGTTCAAACTTATTCTTCTCCTTCCCAACAAGCCAAGACTACAAGTTATCTTGACCATCTAAAAATGGAAACCTATTAACAATACAGAAATCTGCACACAGTCAAAGACCATAATTTTCTTGCTTCCAATCTTAAACTTGATGCTTTTGAAGAATCCAACAAGAAATAATACACCTGGCAGACAACCACGGCTCATTTGTCAAGTTCCTATCAGCAAATCAAAAATAATTTTACTTCATCTAGTAAAATTTTACTTCATTTTAATTAATTTGTTCAACAAACAAACTAATTTTATGTTTGAGTTCAGCTCGTTAATCTATTGCTAGTTCATACGACCTCACCCTCCTAATTACAACCATTGTCAAGTGTTTAGTCTATAGGTTGATTGGTGAATGTATTTGAAATGTGACATGAGCAATGAGTTGATCCTCTACCAGGATGATTCACGAACAGAGCAGGCTTTGTCGCGCTTTAGCATTTCAGCATTTCTATGTGAAAGAGCTAGGATATCACACATAAGATAACGGCATATGCATTCAATCAAAACGCATCTACGAATGAATTTGCTAAATACAGTAATGTTAAGAAGTTTTAACATGTGCCATCATAGTTTCCCCATAATTCGACAAAGAAAGCATAACTTAGAGCTTTAAAACGAGCAACAAAAAAAAAAATAGAAGCGAGAGAAGACAAGAGCTTTATTCCTTGGATTTACCTTAACGGAAGAACAAAGTTCTGGTAAGGATTTTCTGTGGGAGAGTATGCTAGAAGCGATGTTTCGGGAAATACCAATGAACTGAAGATCCCCGTTGCCGTCATAGACGGCGTAAACGCCTGAACTTGAAGGCAACACCCCGGTACTTGAGTCAGTTCCCGGTGGAACGTCCAGCAATTCTGTATCAGAGAGCTTTTTGACAGCTGAAACAATAAAACTCAAGCGACGGCCGTCATATTTGGTAACGGGTCCGGCTATGGAGCTGAGAGGCCTTAAACCAGGGAATAGGAAGGAAGATTTGGTGAATCGGTAGGATGCAACTTTAGGGTTGACTCGCGAAGGTAAATTGGTGAAATAGCTGAGGCGGATAGGAGAAGTGAAGCTAAGAGCAGCCATGGAATAGGAGTGGAAGCACCCAACTGAGCGGAGGTCAGACAACGAATCACAGCGACTCAGACCGCCGGCTAACGAGTATGAATATCCTTGCTCGCTAAATGAATAATTTTATCCAGACCCGATTCGAGTAAAAAGACTAAATAAATGTTCGATAAATGAATAATTAGGAAAAGGTTGTAAAGGATCATTTTATATCTTATTTATGTAAAAAATGACAACAAAATTAAGATGGTTGAGTAAGACAAAAGTAATATCAATCCAAAAATACCTTTTATAATTACAACTACCTCATTCCTCCATTATCCTAAAATCTAAACTCTAAATTCTCCTTCATTCTGCGCCTCCTTCATTCTGCAACAAATTGCTCCTCATTCTTCTACAACAAATGATAAGATCCGATCCTGCGTCAAATGTTCAAATTTGCAGGCATCAGCGTTCAATTTGCAGCGTTCATCAGCGCCCTGATGTCAAAATTTGCAGGGTTTGTCCGCCGGCGACCACCAAAAAATACCGCCTATTGTCAAATTCAATGGAAGAGAACTGGAAGAGCCGCTACAAATTCCGGTGAATTGTTCAAATTCAACAATATTAATGCCAGTGAATTCAAATTCCGGCGATCACCAAAAAAAACCGCCTGATGTCAAATTAAAATTCCGGTGAATCGTTCAATTCCGGTGAATCCGACCATCCCAAATTCCTCCAAATTCTCCTCTTCTTCTTAATAATCCTTCATATTGCTTTTTATTTTCTTTCAAACGTTGATCAATTTTGCTTTCAATTCGTTGATCAACCATAGAGAAGTTAATATGCTTTTTATTTTCTTTTTTTTGACTGATGCTTTTTATTTTCTAATTTGGGTGTTTTGTTGATGAAATAATGTTTTGGAGTCTGTATAGAGTCCTGTGTTGCTCTCTAGTATTTGGGATGTTTGTGATTTTTATGGACTCTTTAATTCAGCAAAAATCTTGTTTCTGTTCTTCAATTTTGCTTTCAAATTCGTTGATCTATTGGTATGGAATCTTGTTTTATTGCTGCTGGATTATGATGTAGTAACATGTAAACAACAACGTAGTAACATTTGAACAACGAAGTAGTAACATTGCTACATAATATAGTAACAGTCCAAACAATCGTAGTAACATTTCACGAAAAAGTAGTAACGTTTCGGCATTTTTTTCATGAATGTGCACGATCTTAAGATGCAAATCCCTATCGGGGTTCCTTCCCAAGTAGGGTATGAAAGCTACGAAACAATGGAAACGCGAAAAACGGAGTGATATTTTGACTTTGAACATTTCCAAGGAAAATGTAGTAACGTTTCGTTAATTTACCCGATTTTGCTAAAAACAAAATAAAAAATATCTTTGATTATCATTAAGGGTATTTTTGTACATCTCTTCTTTTTTTGTCCTTCTCAACCAGTGTCTTTGTTTTCTGTCCTATTTCATAATTTACCATCTTATATTGTCCTTTAGACCCACCGCCCGATGAATAATTTTGTCTAATTAATAATTTTCTCCGGAATGAAGGGTATTCAATTTTAAGTTTAAAGGTGGTTAAAGACAGTTTTAATCTAAAATGGTTGAGAAGAACAAACATGTAGTAACACATGTATAAAAATATAGTAACACATTTAGTAACTGTCCTTCTCAACCATTTTGTATCTTATCTTGTCCTTATCGACTCTGACCCCTTTATTTTACACTAACGCTTCCTTGCTGCTAAATCCAAAATTTATATTCATCAAAGAAAAACTTGCAGGATTCCCAATTATCTCTCCACATAAGTAACTTGAGGCTTGTGAGCTCAAGTAATAAGAGCTAGTGTATACTTTTATAGATGTGCCCCAAGGGGCAAGACACTTTTGTGCAGGGGGAGGACTTAGGTTATTCCATACGCGCGCGCCGCCGCCGTCCGTCCGGCTCGTCTCGAGCTCGAGCTCGGCTCGGTTGCTACTATTAACTTTTTGGACAAAATTTCTTTATGAAATTAACCATAAAATTAATTTTGGAATGTGATTGTGTCATTCGACCAATCAGAATTCATTGAGTCATTCGACCAATCAGAATTCAGAGGACACGTCATCCGACTAATCGGAAGCAAGGGTGAAGTCGGCCAAGGTGATCTACACGCCCCAATGGCTTTTCCTTTCTTGAGGGAAAAGTCGGCCATGACTTTTCCAAGGGGAAAAGTTTGATGATGTGTTTCGGCCAATCATATTTGAGCATTGACTCCTCCTTTTCACTATATAAAGAACCTCATGGATGAAAGTTTAAGCATCGAATTTTCTCTTGTGTCTTTCCACCACAAAGAGTCAGTCATATATATCTAGATATTGAGTCGAAGAAAAGTCGGAGCATTCTGTAAGTTCGTCGGAGTTCGGATTTTTGAAGTGCCTCTAAATCCGAGACGTAAAGTCGTTGTATCTTAGGAGACAGTTGCTACTACCGTAGGCACCATACCGGAGCAATTTGTCTTAAGAAAAGAATTTCATACTCGCCTCGGTTTGTCATTTATTTATGCAGCGCACTTTATTTTCCTTTACGTTTAAGTCAGATCTGTACTGTGATAGTTTAATTGTTAGATCTACATCGTAATCACTTTATTTCATTAGATCTAGTCTATGCTTTAATGTGTTAGATCTAATAATATAATAATGTTTTATTTTTGACTTGTTATTTTTTTGCACTTAATTATCCGTAAATTACAAATCTGTTCCGTAGATCACTCCACACACGATACACTAGTCCTAACATTTTCATCAATTGATTTCAGCTTTGAATTTCTGCCATCAACGTGATTGCACTGCCGGTTTTCAGCTTTGAATCCCATCGTGATTCGGAAGAAAAATTGAATGAGAAGGCATATGCATTGAGAAATGCACTCACTCCAAGCCTTGAGTTGCTCAATAATTGACATATGAAAAGCATTTTTAATTTACTGTTTGAAGATACAACAATTGTTTTCTTTGATTAGTGATGTAGGACAGTAGGAGCAGAAGTGCACTCTTCACAACAATTTTGAATTAGGTTTGTTATGAATTGATTTCATTAGGTGATCATTTTACATATACTTGACTTGCTTCATGATATATATTCATCTAAATGTAAGCAACTTTTTTCTTGCCTTTTTTTTTGGGTTCAAGTTCTTTGTTTTGGTCTTTTTTATTGTCTTTTTTTGGGTTCAAGTTCTTTGTTTTGGTTGATTAATAGTGTTGATACTACTTTCTAGCTGTTATGTTGCTTCTGCTTATTCAACTGTGCACTGCAAACATTACAGGTGGATTTTAATAGTTCTATGCTTACTATATGTGATGAAATCATCAATTTTAAAGAATTGGTTGAATCGTTGGTAATGTCAATTAGAGTTAATCTATTTTGTTGCTTATAGCCCCGGTGAATGTCGATTTTAGACCTTCGATGACTTTCCGAGCTAAGAATCGACTTTTCTCCCTGATTCTACAGGTGAAAGTGTTCCAAATGAAAGTCGATTTTAGAATGAGCTAAGAATTGAACTTTTTCAGAAAATCGATTATATGAAAGTTGACTTTTTGCGTGTTGATTGTTCGTATAGGTGCCCTCCCTTGATAATTTCTTGAAGATATTTCATCTGCAACAATACACAACAGATTGCCCCAAAATAAAGCAAATCAATTGTTCGTATTGTTGAAAAAAAATCAATCTCACTGACTGTCAGGCAAAAAATTAGTCCTTACACCAAAAGATGCACAATCAAGTATTTGCTGTCATAAATTATGTTTCTGGGAAAGAGCAAATACAGACAATCCATGCCCTCCTCTTCTCCACCTAAAGAAATTTTGCGGGACCAAACAGGAATATAGCCATAGGATGCCCACTATACCCCTCTTCCTCCAACTTTTCTCTTCTCTCCTCTTACGGGAGGCCCTCTCCTCCATATTCCATGGCTTAGACTATAATCCTCTGTCGATTACATCTCCCTTATTTACCACCTCTAATATGCGAATTCTGTACTACGGGGTCGAAAAAAACTACTGGAAATCACTACTCTTTTTTCATGATTGACGGATTTGCGTTAGAAATGAGTTAACGAGATTAAACAACCAAACTGATCTGCTCTCATTTTGCTTGTAGACTATATATATATATATATGACAGATAGTCTACTTTGTACATGCAGTTGATACATAGCCTTGCTTTTTTAGCAGCAAGTATTATTAGTCAGAATTCTCCCAGGAAGAACCAACCAGGTGAATGTTTTGACTTTTTCAGGCGCGAGAGAGCGCGACACATTTCCATAATAATGTAGACCAAATGTTGTTAGAAGAGACATCAGACCCCTCATTTCTCATCAATTAAGCACTTGGATGTGTACTTTCCATATGCAATGAGGTCCCAAAAAAACTTATCCTCAAATCTCAATCAAGCTCGATCTCACTACTTAGGGGAAGGCCTTCAATCCTATCCATATAATATTGTAACGCCTAAGATGCAGTGCAGCCTCTAGAATAGTCTTAAATGGTCCATTATATAAGTCATAAACTGGGCCTGGTCATGTCATCCTTGGTAGCCTGTGGCTATTGGTGAGATCCACCAATAGGTTGCACCCAGATGTCTCGTGGTGGGCGGCAAAGACCATGCAGTAGTGTCCTTGAATCTTGATGTAACAAAGATAAGCTAAGTTAAAATGCTTAGTCATGACATGTTGATGGACATGAAGTGAACCTTAGATTGAGTCGGTATCATAAAGATAATTATTATAATAAAACATGTTAAAGAGCCTTAATTAAATTGTAGTTTCTACTTCTTACTATGTACAATGTACTTACCTCAAATGCATGTTTATTTATGTGTTTGGGGAGAAGACGAACGAGTAATCCCTATCCAGCGAGCTCGAGGAGGACTTTGATGACGTTTAAGGGCCTTGACGCTTGAAGGCTTTATTTATTTATATTTATATTCAATACTTATATGGGGTGAATTTATTGTAATTTTCTTTAGTACTTGCTTTCATAGGATTTCGTGCGTTGTTACGTTTGGTTTTCCAATGTAATAAATTCACTTATTTTATTCTTAGTAGGTGGGATATCACATTCACCCCTTTATAAGGGATTGACGACCTCGCTCGGTAATACGGGCAAGAGACTGTCCTCAATCAAGTGATCTCACTTATCCCGACCTCAATCTACCAGGAGGACTTCTGAGGTGGCGCATAAATGGCACTTAAGTTAAATCGAGAGGTGGAAATGGGTTTAGAAAGGAAAGCATCATGTCACCACTTATATAGTATGAGACATAAAGATTCTCCTTTTTAAAGGGATCGCCAACTCGGGTTAACCCTTTAGGCCTCTAGCGAGGATGGTGGTACAAGCAATGACCTGACCATTTATGACTTATTTAACGGCCTATTTATCGTGCGACAATTTAGCGCAGGCGTATAAATATCGTATGTAAGCACTCGAAATTCCACTCCCTATCACCAGAAATGACATTGTCAACAATTAATCTTTTATCTCGGTAATCAATAAGGTTGTCAGAAAGCTTCTATTTACTGACCCAAGCTTCGTTACAAACGGAGATTTCCGATCCGTTACCGACTTTCCAAATAAAACCATCTTTTATCGTCTAAAAACTCTTGATTACCCCCTTCAAGACACAAGAATCGCTACTCTTACTCTTCAACTGCCAAAAATCTCCATCCTTAACGTATTTCCCACTAATGAGCGTAGTCCATAGGATATTGTCCATTTTGAAAATACCTCTCCCGCATTTAGCAAGAAGGGTAATGTTATTGTCGCTAGTACTTCGAATTCCCAAGCCCTCTTTATCCTTGTCAAGAAGGATAGTTTCCCACCTAATGAAATGGGCTTTCCAGCTCTTTTTCAACTCATGCAGTCATCATGCTTATTTTGCTCTTTTTCAAACTTAAAAAGAAATTACAAATGGAGAATCAACTCGCCTTGTGAAAGTCACATTGATACTCTATTATACCTCCATGTACGGACACGATTATAATCATCTAAACAACAGAGTTGTACAGAACATAACAATTATATATCAAGCAAACCCAATTTACATTCAACTTTAATTCATGTTTTACAAATAACTTTTTGATGTCATTTTTTTTTTATTTTATTTTTTTTTACGAAAACTTGATTTCACTAATTTTAAAATTGGATCCAAATAAATCTGGTAGAATTCGATTATTACCCGAAATAAAGCTTACACTTGGAGCTCTTAATTAACCTAACGATCTCTGTAGTTGTTTTTAAGTCACTAACCAACCAAAGGGATAAGCTATATTGTACATATATGTCCACCCACCCAGTGCTAGAAATATATTTCCTCACACCTTAAAAATAGATAATTTATCAAGGCCCCAAGAGGTTTTCAACATATTTCCTCACACCTTAAAAATAGAGCCCCAAGAGGTTTTGAGAGGGAATGTCTTTTCACACAACTAAAAGTTTTAATACACAATTTTTTTTTCCAATTTTACCTTTCAAATTTATGTTTTTTTTTTTACACTCGTTGATTTTGACCGACTTTTAGACAGAATGTTAAAAGTTTTCTTGACTCAATTTTAGTCAAAAAAAAATCTTTTTGATGGGTATCGGGTATCGTTTTCTGACTCTAATTGGATCAGAATAATTTTCAAACTCGTTGATCCTGATCGAATTTTAGACACAATTATGTTAATTAAAAGTTTTCTTTTAGTCAGAAAGTCTTTATGACCGGTATTGAGTATGAAAATATATAAAATTAAGTCAGAATAATCATCGTTTTGTGATTCGAATTTGGTCAGAACAATTTGGTATTTGAAAAGATATTTCAAAAAAACGTAAACAACTAATCAAGTTGTAAGCTGGGAGTGGAAACTAAATCAACTGACTTTAGCTTTACTCTTACTCAGAAATCACTATCCCAACACTTTTTTTTCTCACACAAACCACTAAACCTTCTCTTCTAAATTAATTAATTTTTTAATCAAACAGTAAACATCTACTTCTATCCCAACTTCACTCCCCAAAATTTCCACATATCTTTGCTTCTAAATTTTCTCTTTTTCTTCTTCATCATCCTGTCAAAATACAATGGTCACAATGAAGCTTCCTTCTCAAAGAAAGCTACCATTATTTTCCATAATAATTACCATTGCCATTTTCACTTTGTGCTTCATTGCTCTTTTATATTCTGAAAGAGTTGCCTTTCTTTCTTCCAACAGCATTTTCGGAATTAAGCCCTGTGCACCGAAAAAGGCTAATTCGAATGACAGAAAATTGGAAAAGAGAAAAATAATCAATGATGCAACAGATGATAGGTTTGAGTTTGATCCAGAGGAATGCGATGTTTTCTATGGGAAATGGGTTTTTAATCGTTCGATTAAACCGCTGTATTCGGAGCGGAGATGCCCGTATCTTGATCGACAAGTTTCTTGCGTTACGAATGGAAGGAAAGATTCTGATTATCTTCATTGGATGTGGCAGCCTCATGACTGCATCTTGCCAAGGTTTTTATGCTATATAATTAAATGCAAAACGGTGTTTTTAAGGTTGTAATATGTCACTTAAGGGAAAGATCATATAAAGTTTATAATTTGACTATTATATACTGTATTGACATATATTATTTTTGAATCCGTCACTGCATTTGTGTAGTTAGAATGCATTTGATGAAGTAAACATAATAATTAGTATAACAATTGTTCTATAAATTTTGAATTTTGTTTTTGTTTTTGTTGTTGTTGGTTAATAGTATGAATTTTGTTTTAAGTATAGGTTTAGTCCAGAAATAGCATTGAGAAAGCTACAAGGGAAGAGGCTAATGTTTGTGGGAGATTCATTACAAAGAGGGCAATGGCAGTCTTTTGTTTGCCTTATTGATTCAATATTACCTCAAGACCAGAAATCAATGAAACGCGGTCGTGTTCATTCTGTTTTCAAAGCAAAAGTAATTTTATTTAATCGAATTCCTTCTTCTTCTTCTTCTTCTTCTTCTTGTTAATCCATCATGTGAAAAATCCTCAACAACTTAATCGTTTGAAAGATATGATAATTCAAAACGGTACCTCTTTGCTGATGTTTCCTCAGTAGTCGTATTGTTTTCGTCACTAAATGTCTAACATATCTAGTTCTTGTTATAGGAATACAATGCTACAATTGAGTTTTATTGGGCTCCATTCCTTGTCGAGTCGAATTCTGATACACCGATAATTAACGATCCAAAGCTGAGGATTTTAAGAGTGGATTCCATTGCCAAGCATGCTCAACATTGGCTTGGAGTTGATATCCTTGTTTTCAATACATATGTTTGGTGGATGAGTGGCCTTAAGATCAAGTCTCTGTAAGATTTCTATTTTTAGCTGCATATATAAATACTATACAATACATACACATATATATATATATACATGCATTCAGGTTTATATATATCTAGTTCTGAAGCATTTGCTGTGTGATTTGATAGATGGGGTTCTTTTGCAAATGGGCAAGAAGGCTTTGAGGAATTGGACACACCAGTTTCTTACACACTTGCGTTGAAGACATGGGCTAACTGGGTTGATTCAACTATCGATCCTAATAAAACTCGTGTTTTCTTCACCACAATGTCTCCTACCCACCAAAGGTTATTTCAGTACTTATCATCACGCGTTATATTGTGTCACTTATGGTGTCATATGATGCAAAAAACTTGAAAGTTTCTCTAAAGATTCTTCTATGTATTCAGAAGCGAAGATTGGGGGCGTATCAACGGGACAAGATGCTACAACGAAACAAGGCCAATAACGAAAAGAGGGCACTGGGGAACAGGATCAAATAAACAGATGATGAATGTGGTGAGCAGTATAGTGCACAAGATGAAAGTTCCAGTCACATTCATCAACATAACACAACTGTCTGAGTACAGGATAGATGCACACTCTTCTGTGTATACTGAACTAGGTGGCAAGTTATTGACAGATGAACAAAAGGCTGATCCATTACACTATGCAGATTGTATACACTGGTGTTTGCCTGGACTTCCCGATACTTGGAACCAAATATTTTTCGCGTATTTGTAGCTGTAAAGTAAAGAGAAAATACAAGAAAGATCACAAACAGTTGCTTAATTAAAGTGACTGCTAAATTTGAAGCAGTGATGAAATTATTTAAGGCTTTTTTTTTTCATCCTCTTTCTTGTTTTACTCCTTTTAAGCAGTAAGGTTACCACCACAAAAGCATACTAAAAGAGGGAAGCCTAATACTATCTTTGAAACAAAATCAAAATGTCTTAAAGAAATACCATATCAATATCAAAAGTGGAGCAGAGTGATTGTGCTCATGTTTGTTTTAACTTAGGATGCACAAATACGGAATAAGCGGATACAGGACACAAGAAAACCGGATTGTTAAAAAATAGTAGTAGTAGTAGCAGTTGAAAAATGCAGAATAATAGATAGGGGTGTACACGGATACGGATTATCCGAAAACCACCCCGAACCGAGGTCATTTGGTTCAATTCGGTTCAACTAATAATACTTTCGGTTCGGTTTCGGTTAGTATTATAGAAAACCGAATTTTGGTTCGATTCTGGATAACTCTATAAATTATCCATACCGAACCGAAAACCGAACCGAATAAAAAACCGAACAGTTAGCCGAAATTGTATAGAAAATTGTAACCGAAATGTCTATAATTAACTAGTATTACTAGTTTTCATAACCAAAATATTATACGAATTCATGAAAAATTACATATAACCGAACCGAGGTCCGAACAATTTTTTAACCGAATTAAAAGTTCGAATAAAAACTAAATTGTTTATAACCGAATGAAATTGTTATTTTTCTTTCAATTTTCGGTTAACCGAACCGAACCAAACCAAACAGTATATTTCGGTTCGGTTCAATTCGGTTACCTAGAACTAACGGTTCGGTTTCGATATCAAATTTCAATTAACCAAAAATTTCGATTCGGTTTTGGTAAGACCATTAACCGTACCGAACCGAACCGTGTACACCCCTAATAATGGAATGTTTAGGATATCTCTATAATTATTGCATGTATCAAAAGAATACTAAGCAAGCCTGGAGGATCCTTTCAAGCACCCCCCCGAATGCAATGTGTTCTCAAATTCTGCAAGCAAAGTATTTTGAAAATCCCGACTTTTTGCAAGCATCCATTATCTCCCGTCCTTCGGCTACTCGGAGAAGCTTGTTACAAGGAAGGAATATTTTGGCTCCAAAGTCTTAGATGGTGGAGGGTCGGGAAATGTGATAAAATTGTTATTCATCAAGATCCTTGGCTGCCATCGGATCCACCCGACCACTAATTCTTGGTTCCGTCCCTGTCTTTCGTTAAGAGGGAAGGAAATGTCCATGCGTGTATTTTAGCAAAAGTTGGCCTAGATTAAGTTGGTAATGTGGAATGGGCTCTTCTCCCATATTTGTTAGTTGGTATTCTTTTTATAGTTAATTGTCAATAAGGACATTTACATAATTTCATTAAGCTAGAAATCCAGCTTAACATTTCATAAGTTATTAAGGACAAGGACATTATTTTATACTTAAATTGCCCTTAAATTTCCCCTCAGTCAACTACCCATTCTCGTCAAGAGGCCTGACAACTCTACGAAGAATATACACCTCTTTCGTATTCCTTTCTCATGTGAACGGCTGGACCACGTCTCCTCCTCCAAATGCATTTGACTTCCGAGGTTAACCAAGACCCGGCCAAATGGTGCAACCGGGCCGGACCGGAACCGGAACCGACGGTTTTAAACAGTGCCGGTTTGGGCCGGTTTTGGGAACCGGCAGTTGGAGGAAACCGGCGGTTGAAAAACCAGGGGTTGGCGGTTGGAGGAAACCGCCGGTTGGTGCCAGTTCACGGTTCAGCCGGTTTGCTCCCGGTTCAGATCACTGTTCCGGCCACGGTTTTAAAATTTCATAATTTTATTTTTTTTTCATTTTCATATAATACTTATTATTTTCACTACAATAACAAATTATTATTCTTTTCACTATAATTACTAAAGCGAATGTAATATATATTTTCTTATAAATAGTTTTCTATATTGTGTTATTTTTTCAACGTTTGTACCGGTAATTCGGTTGCCTACGTATTTTTTATAGAGATAAAGAGGCAAAAGTCCTTTTTTTGGCACAAAATGAATAAATAGGACACACACATTTTTTTAGTTGCAAAAAGGACAAACAATTTCAGACGGACAAAATTACCCTTTATGAGACGCGCGCGTAGCTTCAGTGGTATTGTTTGCATATATGATATTTTACTGTAGCTTTTTATATGTTTTTTTTTTTTTTTTTTTTTTTTCAAATACTCGTAACTTTTTATTTACAACTCCGATCATCGAAATTTTTTCACCAAAATTCATGTTTTTTTTGCTCTTCAATTTGAGCCCAAATACGATACCCTTCCGACGAATATTTTGAAAGACGAAAAAATGTTTGTATTAACCAGAGCGTTTTTTCTTATAAACGACCGTAACTTTTGATTTAGAACACCGATCATCAAAATTGTTTCACCAAAGTTCATATTTTTTTTATCTTCATTTTGAGACCGCGTTTGATACCTTTTCGACGTAGTATTTGAAAGCCGAATTTAATCGCAGCATTTACACTAACACATGTCGATGATCGATAATGATATGATGTCGTGCTCATTTAAAGCTTAATTCAAGTGACTACTTCAAGGCACACATAGCTAGCTCATATAAGGCTCATTTAAGGCTTAATTCAAGTGATTAACTATTAAGCCTATGTCAATTTTATGTGGTTTTGATTGATAAAAGGAATAGCATAGATTAACTTAATTAAGGTGTGGTGTTTATAACATGCAGGTTCAGTAGTTAATCACTTGAATTAAGCCTAAAAAATACATCAGACTAAAAGGTAATACATAGAAGATCAATACAACAGACTATAGATTTAGTACGATAGGTACATCTGACTAAAAGGTAATACATAGAAGAACAATACAAGTCCAAAAACAATCAACTATCAGCCAAATTATAAGAATGATATTCAAGTTCAAAGAACTAAATTATCATGCCCGGAATTCACAAGGTGATGAATTACAAGTTCAGTAAGCCAATGAACTAGGCCTATATATTACATGATGATACAATGTAGATCAAAAACCTCAGCACACCAAGGCACATAGTAAGCCTATGAACTAGGCATATCTATTGCATTAAGGCACACAATATTAGTAGTTTCAGATGTCGCAGTGAGCGATGATCGAAGTATCGATGTCGTAGTATCGATGTCGGCTCAAAATGACTCTCCTTTCGATTTTTTGTTCCAAGGTCTATGTCCCCAAGTCCTTGATATGAAACGAATGTCTTCTTACAGGTTCAAGCACTCATATTTACTTCTTTTCGGAGCATGTTTCGATACTACTTTTCTTTAGGATCATTTCTTTTAGGCCTCTTCTTGTTCTTGGGTTCAATCACATTAGGCCACCATGCCAATCGGCTTTCTCTTTGCAGCGGAGACATAAGCCTTAAACAATCGTTCCATATGTTTCTTTCATCATCCGAACCGAAGAGGCATGTCTATTACCGTTTTAGTTCGGTGAATTACCTCCGTCGTGAGGCTCGTGTTTCTTTAACAAGGTATCTAGACTCGACAATTTTGCATTGCCTTTGAATTCCATAATCTGCGCACTTTGCTTTGTTTTTCTTCTTTTGTAGGAGTTGCGGTAGGCTTATGAAGGCTTGTATAACTTCATCACCATTTTCTTGTATTCTGTAAGCGAAAAAGTTGCACACCAAAAAACAGATCAAAATCCAAGTTTACACACACATTTGAGTCAAACAAAATGAAGACATAATCTGTTCATTTCAAACAGAATACCTTCTTGATTCTCCCATAGCAGTCTCATTTAAGGCTTAATTCAAGAGACACAATATCATATAAGGCTCATATATGGCATACAATATCACTAACAGTATCATACAAGTCATACAGTATCAGTATCATTAAACAGTATCATACAAGTCATACAGTATCAGCATCAGTATCATTAAACAGTATCAGTATCAGTATCATTTAAGGATTAATTCAAGTGACTATAAGAATAGAAGCATTATCAGCTTTTATTTGGACTCGTTTCATGGTTTCCACCTCAGATAATTCTTACATTTTCAGACTTTTTATGTCAGGTTCATTGCAAAGGGATGTACCATTCCATCGACTATATTCCAGTGGCAATATAATAAGAATAAAATACCCAATGCATAAATAAAGAAATGAGGCAAACATATATGATTACCATGAATAAAGAAATTCTTTCAGACAATAAAGGATTGATCAATAACAGTTAAAGCAGAAGCCAATGAAAACAAACACACATCATATCATTATATAGGTCTTAAATGCATCACCCCTAACAATCTCAAGTTCAACTGATTCCTTCAAACAAAACGTTTTACAAACTTAATCTGCATTTTCGGCAAAATACAGCACAAAATGGTTACGCATAATTTATTAAAGAAAAACTTCTAAATCTACTCAACACATAAAAAACAATCCTTGGAAATGACAGACGTATGGACTGACAGACAAAAGCTTCTGCAAAAGGACAACTTTTTCATGTAATTGGGAAGACGGCTATAGTTTTTTTCACGGGAAAATTTTGAGGAGGGAGAAGGAGGAAGAAGAAACAACGTGTTGGAAGATAAGGATAATTTAGTCCGACTGAAATTATTTGTCTTTATTGCAACTAAAAAAAGATGTGTGGATTAATGCTTAATTAAAGGAGGAAAAGTGGACTTATACCTAATTTTTCCTTTTTTATATGAATTACTCGATTTTTTTCCCTTCTTGTTTCAGGGCATTACTCATTTGTATTATCCAAATATAATGAAATACAATAGAACGAAACTGACTTGTTTAAATTTAATGGAATAAAATGCTAAAATATTAATAGAGTTGTAATGAAAACGAGCACCGCTTATGATCAGCACCACTCCTCATCATTACCTAGATCCACCACATATCATTGACACCACATGCCTCCATCGATCTCCACCACCCATCATTGCCACTACCCATCACATGCCGTTCAAAGAACAACCTGCGTCATGTCGGAAAATAATAAAGACAACATAAGTTGTAGGGAGACAAGCCTTACTGAAGTTCTATGATGTATGGGCCTATGGGGGCCCATATAGATCTGAGCTCATATTGGCCAATCCGTTGAGAAGACTTGAATTAGTTTTCTAAGTGTCGAGTGTATAAGGTCGACTTATACCCATGTAAAATTACTTTACAATTATCGTCATTATAATAGTCAAATGTTTAATAGGCATTATCCTAACAATCTTTTTTTATGGGAATCCTAACAATCTTATGACATTTTACTACTTTATGAAAATCTCTTAAATTAAGGTGGCTTCTATCGGCACTTTTTTTTTTATTTTTTTTTTTCATTTACTTCCAGCACCACATATGTATCTCCATTTCTTTATTTTCGGTACCACACTAGGAACGTCGGTGCCACTTACGTTCCTTTTCGATATTAACATCAGTTGGCTGACGTTTTTCACCAGTGACTCTTTTATCACTACAACGACTATGTCATTACGTTATTTAGTACAAAAATGATCGTGATGCTCGAACTAATTTTTTAAATGTTTGAAGCAATTGTGGTGCCAACGAAAGCCACGTAAATAAACGGATGACTAGTATATACCTTTGAAGTATCTTGTGATGCAAGAATATAAAGATTGGCCCATTAACTCCTGGTGGGCTTTGTAAACACCCATATCATCATCCATCAAGTTCGAACGGCTTCTCCCCGCACAACCAAACCTTTGCTGTCAGGGCTCAGTCGAATACGGAGGACGACGAACCCTAATTCCCAATCTCTACCCTCGTTCGTGCTCTCCCCCTCCCCTTTTTCATTCCTTACGTTATTCTTCTATCATTTCCACTTTCTTTATTCTAAGCATTATAATTTCGTATCGAAAGCATCACGCTTTCTCGATCCTGCAGGTAGAAGGCGTCATCATTCATGGCTGGAGGAAATCTGTTTGGCAGAGCGTTCTCATACTTTATGAACGAGGTCGTCGTTGAAGGTCTAGCTAATAGGTGATCCTCGTATCTTGTTTTTATCTAATTGTTGGTCTCTTCTACTTATTTTTCATTTTGTGTGAATTGTCAAGAATATTTCCAAGCTCTCTTTTATTGCAGTTTCGTCCATCTTATGAGGCCACCCTTTTTTATCTTGTAATATTTACATTTAAAACAACCAGGAAATGAAGTTTTTATTTTAATATCTATTTACTTTAGAATATGCAACTATTTGTTTCATGTAGATCCGAGTTATTTCTGAAACTTTCTATGCGAGGTCTTGTTTAAATGCATATATGAGGTAATATACCTGCTTCTGCATTCACGGTTCAGAAATTAAAGCTAGAAATCAATCACTTATGTATTTTTTTTCATAAAAGAGAAAGAAAGACAAATAAAAACTCAAAAAATACATCTTCTGTTCAGCCAGATGCAGTTTAATTTAGGTCAACGAGTATGTTTATCAACGACGTTTTGAATTTTTGTATTGATGATTTGGCAACAAAAAAAAAAGATGCTAGGATATACCATACCTATTTGTGTCTTGGTATAATGGTAAAGAAAAGCTTGCAGTTGAAGTTGAATATATGTTGTGATGTTATCATTTGTCCAGTGGTTCGTGGCCCTTCTTGGATTATGTCATATTAGCTAGTCAGGATGGTTCAACACTAATGATTTCCTTGTTAGTTGTCTTGATTGCTGAAATGACTTTAATCTTCAGACTAGCAACATGTAACAGACTGAGTTGTATGCACAAGGTTTTTGACATTTGATTTGAAGACAAATATACCGTCTTGAATGAGTTACCGATGGAGGACGTATATCATTCATAGTGTAGCTGGTATAAAAGATGTCCCTTTTTATTAAGTTTCCTGGAAGTTGGTTCATATAAGTTTGTGTTAGTGGAACAGTTTTCGTATTGTTGGTTGGTGGTGATTAAATTTTGCTGTTATGTTTAATGAAAAGGAAACAAAGAGACCTAGCACATGATTTCATCATGTATGCATGCTTGTGCTAATGAATCCTTGCTCTTTTACAGTCCTGCTTTTCAAAGATTTGCCGTTAGGTCATCAAAGAAGGCGAAGGACATCATTCTTAAAGGTAGGCCCTGATATCAGTTTCTTTTCCCTACCATTCATCAACATTGTTGCAGGCTAGTATATTTTGTTTGCATGAGTAGCATGTATTTTTCTCAACTCGTCTTCTATATTGTAGCTGGAGAAATCAAGGATAAGGTTGCTGATAAGGTGAAAGATATCTCTGAAAATGAGGTTAGTTGTCACACTTTTGATATAACACATCTAAAGAAGCTCGTCATTGCAGTCATTTAGTGGTAATTCACTCGTGTTCTTATTTTGTGATTGCAGACCTTCAAGAACTAGTGAAGTATAAGGCAAGCTTCGAGTGGGGGACGCGGTAGCAGAGATGTCGTGTTTTCATAGTTTTCTGAACATATGGGTGTAAAGAATTGTCTTGGAGAAACATGGGTTTGTATGTTTGAGCTACATTATGATTTTAACGCCAAGACCTAATCTAGCTTCAAAACCTTTCTATTGTTGCTGTTTTTTTAGATGATTTGAACACTAATTGGCAATCGTGTAGCTTAGTTTATACTTTATCATGCAAGTCGTGTTCAATAGTCAGTTAGACCAGATATATTGTCTTAGTGAAATGATTTTATCCAGAGTCCAACTGAGCCACTCTAGATGTTATCAACATTGATCAAAGTGTTTGACTCATTAATTGATGTGGGTGTCAACATGATTAATGGTGATAAAACATGGGGTGTGAAACATGAAATGATTAGGCACTGACATTGGTTACCATTGCCCCATTGGACTTGCTTACTTTTTAATAAAAAAATTTACACTCATCTTCTTACCCCCAACCCTTTTTTATGTGGCCCCAAATCCCCCAACACAGCCCCTTTTTTTAGCAACTCGGGCAGGACATCAGTACCCTATTAATGTTGTGTCCCATCGCAATTAGTAGGTTGTGTTTGTCATTGTCCTCAAAATCTCCTGCTGGTGGTTGTTCAGCATAAATGACTAAAGATGATGCCTTTGGAACTGTTGAAAAAGGCTGGTTTAGTCCACAAAGTGGTTAGCCTCAGGGTCTTTTTTTTTTTAAAAAAAAAAAAAATATAGCATGAACAAAATTGTTACGACTAAATACTATATTTCATCCGTCAAGAAATTCCTCCAAAAAACAAATGATTAATAGTACTGCATTGTCTTATTGCATTGAAATTTTTGAAAATTACAAAAAAAACATTATCATGTAGAATTTAATAATGCTTCATACTTGAGCTTTTCATGAAGAATACAAAATGCGCATATATCCTACACCATCGACTAATGTTTTGGACGGACATGGGCTTCTTCTTCTGCCATTTCATCTTCAACTATTTCAACTCAATAATAATATATATACGATGTGCCGCAAGCTCTTTACCCACCCACACCATATCTCTTGTCTTCTTCTTGAGCATACATACAATATCTTCTTCTTCGATTTGTTTCAAAACTTAGCTCCAGTATAATTCATTCACCAATTGAAGAAGCATCTACTCATACCTCCATAGTAGTAGTCCTCACTTATGGGTCAATATCTTCCGGGAATGCAGCATTGCCCAAATACACCTGTTGCATCTCTTCTCTCCATATCTGCATTTTTTTCAAATATTGCACTTTTATTGCAACACGACTGCCAGAATTGCAGTCCTCAGCAGCTTATACATTTTTTTTTTCTTTTGAAGTCAAAAGAAAAAATAATCATACAAGAATAAATATCGTACCATCTCGCGAAATTCCAGCCGGATATGTGGTACATTCGTCTTGTGAATATCATTTCCATCAGGTCCTCTTCTGTAGTACTCCTTTCCTATCCAGTGTGTCTAAGAAAAGAAGTTTGAAATGTATAACCAACAAACATCAAAAAACACTTTTATGAAGAAGTAGTAAAAAAAAAAAAATGACCGGCAGGCACAACATAAAGGCATTTTAATCAAGAAGATGAAAGTTCAAGAAAGTTTAAGAGCTGTGGGCAAATATATTTCAATGCAGGGATTCAGGAAATTAATTTACTGTATGGTGTAACAGAAACAAGTTATGAAACTGTATTTCAGCATCATAAAATAATCATTAAAACATTTGAAAGAAACTACATACCTTCATCTGATGAGAGAAACCAGACTGATAGACTGAATTTCGAGCTATCTCACATAAATCACATGAACTTAACTTCCATACCTGCAACACATCAAGTAAAATTCAGAAGGTGCATTCATATGAATGCTTTAACTACAGAGATTGCATAAAAAAGAAAGTATGTTTCTCACAGAAGCAGCAATACTGTACTCTTCCACAAGGGGCTCTTTTGTCAAGTGAATTTGTAATGGATCATCCGTTGAAAGGGAAACATTAAGCCCACGTAGGAAAAATACAGGAAATGGATTCCGATGGTAGTCTAAAAACAGAGAATTGTTGCTCAGAGGAGACATTGCAAGGCCAATCTAAGACACAAACAAGCATGATCATCAATTAGATCATTCTGAATACCATTAATTTGTTGCACCCACTGTTGACAGTAACTTCCGTCCTATAGTAGTTACCTGGGCCAAGTAATATAAGTACTGAAGTACTGGAGATTTTCTCAAGTTGATTCCATGAGCAATATTATGGGCAGTTAGAAATGTTGCAGCAAGGTGATCAATGTCACCAGCCTGAAAATACAACTTCATCAAAGACGAAGCAATCTGATTCGTGAACAATATTAAATAAAGATTAATGCATTACCTCTCCCGCATGAGGGCGGAGTTTGATAGTCGTCATGCCTTTAGATTCACGAAGCTGAGAGGTTATAAAATATATCAATAACAAATTGCAAGGAAGAGAAAGACATTACATGACAATAAGGTTAAGAGTAAGATCGCAGGCGATAAAACTGCATTCAGCAGGACATAAAACTAGTCATCATTACTGTCAATGAACATACAATTTGACCTAAGTGTTTCACTTTAGAAGGACAAGTAATCCTATTAAAAGTACTGTGATTGTCATCCTTGCCATTACAAAAACAAAAACAAAATTGTCTGAGAAGAAATATAAGAATCAAAATAAAGGAGAACCAGAGGTGCCAAGTATTTGCCGTATAGTTGTCCAAACACAAGCAAGAAATGAGCAAGAAAAAAATTCGCAAAAGATAACGGCATGGAGAAGGCAAATCAGCAAAGCTTTGTAAAACAGAAAGAAAAAAAAAAAAAAAAACCAAGATTTTTTTCCCTCTGCTCCTATTCTGGTTTTTCATGATTCTATTTTAGAAGGCCTTATATTGTATGAGCGTTTGGGGAAAAGCTGAAACAAAACAATGCTTTCTACTCCAAATTTGCTCTAATTTATTTACCTAAAATTGACTGCTAGTCCTAAACTTTGTCAATATCACATAAAGGAAGTATATTTGATCGCAGAGATTTCTTCAAAAGCTAATTTTGACCCAGAAACCCTACCTTATTAAGGGTGTAAAGGTTTGCATAACAATAGTAAAGGTAATAAGAAAATGCAGGATTGAAGATGTTTGTCCATTGCGCGGTGTTGGCATGTGTTTCAGAGGGCCTTCGTTCAGGCTTGCTTTCATCATCCACCAAATCAAATCCGACCACCTGTAAATGCATGAAAGGGAACATAAACTAAAACTCAAACAAAGTATATGGATCAATCTAAAAATTAGTTAAAGAATTAATTTCCATACCTGTTTCAAGAAAACATGCAACTGAGGATGTGAATCTGGATCAATGGTGGCCTCAAATAAAGGAATAAAAACATTATCAAGAATGTTCTGAAATGAAGTCACAATCCCCATCTCCTTGTAAACATTGTATAGCCTTGGGAGCTGAATATATTGGAAACTCCATTAGTACAGCTAACACTATAAAATCCACATGAAGACCATGTGGGGAAGAATACCAACTGTACTTTCAAATAGCTAACTGTTTGTGCATACAAGCTACTATTAGTATTAGTTCAAGCTTGTAGTAATTCAACAGTAATTTAGACTAACGTAAAAAAAATGCAGAAGAAAAAGGAACTAAAAAAAAGATTTCATGTAAGGCTCCATATAGACATAGAAAAAGAGCAAGAAGACCTTATCAGCTTTTAATTTCTGCTGTCCTTAATCCAAGGGGACCATATTGGCATTTCCCATGAACAATGACAATGTCATTCTTTGCTAGACAAAGAAGACTTCTGTAAAGAGCAGAAAGAGTATACGAATATGGACTATAAATTTTGACTTTAATTCCTTTAACTTCATATCATTTCAATAGATATGTAGTGAAAATTTATACAAAGAGGAGAACGACTAAAGTACAACTGAGCCCCAGCTTAAAAAGAAAAAAGTTAAGCAAATAAGCCCCAAAAGTCTATTGTTTCAGTTGAATGCAACATCATATACTTAGAATTGTTATAACAAAAGTAGGCATAAAAAACTTATTTCTCCATGTACTGCAAAGTCGATCCATTGAGAAAGATGATAAACCTAATTCTCGGTCACCTTAGAAGGCCAAATCAATATGCTGTGTTCAGACTTTTCAGACTTTTCATGCCTAAGCAATAGGAATGTAATATTTGGTGTTTATTAGGAAGTCTAGAGTAAGAGAGTGGAAACTCTTCAATCAATCAAAAATACTTGTCTACGACCAGCTAGCGTGAACTAGATCAGGGAAGGTACCTGTATCAACCAAACCACATTCTCGCTATACAAATCATTGTTTACTATCCAACTAGCCAGCTGGTCCCATTCACTCTGCTTTCTGCCATATATAGAGACCCGGTACTCAGCCATCTGCAGCAAGTATATTCAACTAATGAAGTGAGAATTTAGAAGTGAAAGTGTAGGAACGAATACACAAACCTAAACAGGAAAAATGCATGGACATGGAAGTAATGTAGTAGATAAAGGAAAATGAACATAGCCGCCAAAAAAATCTAAAATCGCTCAATTAGTTCTGGGAAAAGGTCGAGAATAGCATCTCAAATACCAACCAAGCCCATAACTTCTGGAAAAGCCAAAGACAAGTAAGCAAATAGAAACCTGTACCAATAAATGATATTGGTCTGGAGGTACGAAACTAAAGTAAAAACTTCCTAAAAGTATCCCAAGATAACATACTTAATTGCCCAAAGGTGTGGTGTGCACATCCCATGAATGGCTTCTACAAGAAGAAGCGACCAACTCAGATATGAGATACATCGAAAAGACGTTGACCACATGCTCTGGTTATCAATGCAACTTGGCCTAAAAAGATTCTTCCCAGAGGAAAAGAGCAAAAGTTGAGGAATTCTACTATAGGAAAACAGAAACCAAAGGGTATGTAATATGTATTTGAACAAACTTTTAAGTCCAAGAATGAAAATCCCAGTTTCAGTTTCAAGTTTGCAACTACAGGAACAAAGACTAAATGCCTAATGTTTTGATAGTGCACAGGTGTACGGTAGGCAAAAAAAAAAAATGTAAGTAAACATGCAAAAATAATCTAACAGACAGTATTTACAAACAAAAGTTAAGAGAGAGATGCAAATGACGCACTTGGTATTTACTGGCTTCAAGGTCAGAAAACACCTGCTTAGTTAGCTCGCCAAGGAATCGACCTGTTATGTGGTATACACAGACAGCAAAATTCTGGTTGTCAATTTATTAAAAATACAGCACACTTCCAAGAATAAAACTTATTGGCTAAGAAAACAAGGCACAATAAACCATATACAATAAGCTTTAATGTAATCGATGAACCCCATAAGTCTATTAAACAGGAATGGATACTTTGAATATATCAATAATAAGGAGGGGAAACAAAAGATCTTTACCCTGTATAAGATTATCCTGCTTCAGAAAAATCTCCCTCAACCTACTCTGACCACAAGGATTATACTTGAGATTGAACTTGTCAAAACGATGAAATGTACTTTTGTCTGCATGAACATCTAGCAGATCAACATTCAGATCATACCTATTTAAGATTTCAAAATAAAATAACAAAAATGACATCAGTAAACATAAAAGAGAAAGAAAACAATACGCACTAAGTCTTGCAAAATAAAAAAATTACAAACAAGTAAACAGAAAGTTAATTACCCAGTTAAGTCCAAGCTCTCAAAAACTTCTTTCAGTGTCAGATAGGTTCCGTCACGAAATATAACCACCTACACAAACATATACAAAGAAGTCAATTGTTAAAACAATTAGAAAATTAAATATGTTAAGAAGTTTCATTCTCTTTTGACAAAAAATCAGCAGAGTTAAAATGACACCCACCCACCCCCCCACCCCTAAAAGACAACAACCGCATAATGCAAGCTCTCCAAACAATAAAGTATAAAGTACAAAATGCTCACCTCATCAGGTTCCTTCCTTAATTTTGACTTTATAAACCTTAAAAGGTGTTTTTGGTTCATGCAAGCTGAGTGATGAACATGCGTGTCAACTTTCCTTACATTATAAAAGTCCCTGTGTGGAGCACTTTTTTGAGCAAGGAACTCCCTATCCGCATTCAGCATCAAATGAAGGTTGAATTTCTGAATGCAAGCCAGATAACTAGGATGTCAAGTATCATATCATCACGCCGCAAACAATTAAATAACATTCAGACACAACTTTGAATAAAAAGATGCGTACTTGTTCCAGGAGAACTAGACGATGGTGACATAGGGTCCGGATATTCCCAGCAGCAATAACTTTGAGAATATGATGAAGATCCGTGAAAAAAGTTGTAGCATCAGCAACAGGGAAAAGTCTCTCTTTAGCTGGAATCAAAGGAGGAAACCAAAAGACATAATCAATCAGCAATCAAATACTAACCAGAACACCAAACTAAAAATGAAAAACTAAGAAATGGAAATCAAATATCTTACACGTCTTATTTGCATACACTTGTACAACCCCGCTTTCCATCTGAAAGAAATGCTGCAGTATAGAATAAATGACTCAGGAACCATTACAAGAAACATGTCAATTTGCTGGAATGAATTTCTACAGAGAATTATGAAGGAAGAAAGATAACAAAATGCATTGTGCATGATCTTGGATAAGCAATCTTACCTCAGATTTACCCTCTGATTTAAAATCAAAAGGATTAGGATTCGGCTTTGGTGTGCTTGGATCAGATATGATTTCCTTTTCCCACGGTGTAACAACTTCCCTGAATACATAGCTTTGTCTCAACTCAAGGCAAGCTTGCAGAGTCCGGAAAACATCTTCTTCAATCACGAGATGGCGTCTCTAGGTATAATTAGAGAAAATTCCAATGAATTTTGACTTAAATTGACATTTTATTTCAGATTTTAAACAGAATCAACTTCCTGAATATACTGGGAAAAGGTGTGCCCAAATACAGAAGACAAAATAAGCAGCGTTGATAAGAATCAAAAGAAAAAAGAGTACAACAAGAAGAACCTTTCATATTAAAATCCATGGTAATAATCTAAAAAGTTTTAACCAACCAAAGAAAACTATCAAAGGAATCAATCAATACATAAAACGTTAAGGTGCCCAACTTCACTGGGTGATGTAGACACTGAGGAATGCAGGAACACCTGATAGACATTCTTTGCAGAAAGGAAACTCATTCTAATAAGTAACTCAGGCAAACAATACTATGAAGCTTAAATTCTATCATACATAAGGGAGTTCAGAGCACACCACATAAACCTTCATCACTATGGGATGACTAGCCAAAACTTTAAAACAGAAAAACCGTCATGCTTCGAGGAAGGAACAGTACTAAATACCCATTGGAGAGATTCTCAGCCTCACAAAAGTTTCTTGCTCTGGCTCTTTCCGGAGTAAATCAGCAGCTACTGGGTCAGGTTGAACACTGTGCAGATCACCTGATACACTATGAGTTCGTATCATACTAGATGCAGCAATAGGTATTTGCTCTCCATTATTGACATTTATTTGATCTGGTAAATCTTGAAACATGTTTTCACTAGCCTGACCCTGCTGATTGAAGCTCTAACTTAGCCACAGGATATTTGAAGCAGTACAGGAACAAGGCAAGAAAATTAAGCAAAGAAAAATGTTAACTTTTTAGCCAAATTTGCAACTCACGCCAACTGAATGACTCTAAAACAAATGTATGAAAGATAAATAGCAACACATATTCATTACCGTATTCCCGATGGTGTGAAGATATTCATCATCTTGTTGAACATGATCTGTCGTGTTATCTTCATCGTCTGATCCTTCCACGCTTTCAAACGCGCTCGCACTGGCAACTGGAGATTTGGGAGAAACAGGTCGAACCAAATGGCCAGCTCTATTCGTTGAATTAGTGTGAGCAGAATTCCCTATTATAGAAAGACTATATTAAAGATAGCTAAATAAAAAAACCATGTGAGAGCAAGAATACTTGTATTCATGACAGCAATAAAACATATGCAAAGTAGGTCTGGTCCCATCAGATGTTGCAGAACATACCATTAATTTTCAATATGAGAAGTTAATTCAATGACATAATATAGTTTACAATTATCTAGGACCTCAATATTCTAGTCCTCTGGGACATGGCACACAGGGAAGCACATTGTTAGGCTCAAGGAAACTATAAATTCAGTCCAAAAAAAAATTATCAAGTTTCTGGGAACTTTTGCGCACAATTTCAAGAAAGAACTTTAAAAAAGCAATACAAAAGGGGGGGAAGCATATCAGATTAAGGACACTGATAGTGGTAATCCTGATGGAGAACAGCTAAGCGGGGGGAAAGCATATCAGATTAAGGACACTGATAGTGGTAATCCTGATGGAGAACAGCTAAGTTCCAAGTAAAGGAATCAACTGGTACCTAAACACATGACCGTAGCATATTTTCTGAAACCAAGATTTTAGTTGAATAAACATCGTAATCTTATGATTCATAGCAACCATTTAAATTGTTAACCTGGAAGAGAGAGGGAGATAAGTATAGTAGTAGTACCATTGTATCAATCTTTCAATTAAGTCCTATGCAAAACCTAACATGCATATATTCGCCAAAGAGAAATATTTCTTCATAATTAAATTGTTATCGAGACCATAACAAGTCGTATTTACAGCACAAACAAATACAGGAACACACTTGCACTAATTCCACATTCTCCCTATTCTTCAACTTTAGGTAGTTCAACTCCAGTTCTCCCGATCCATACATAATTAGGATCTTATAATTAAACACAGTGAAGGGCTCAAAAAGAAAAGTGAAGGGAATGACAGCAGCAATATAACTCTGTTTCCTAAAAGTGTAACTTTTTTTTAATGTATCTGCAGCTTCAGTGGTTAAATACCAAAATCAAATATCAAATGCAAGTTTGTTCCTTTGAAAAAATGGATCCAGTTTGACAACCAAAAAATCGCACGCTAATGAAAATAAAATAAGTATCAAATTCACAAATATAAAGCCACAAAAGAACAAGCATAAATGTTCCCCTTCTCAGTAAGGTTTTGGCTATTCAACCAAGACTTATACCTAAACCACCTTCAACATCTGAATACACAGAAAGATGATTCTTTTCAAAACATTACACGAAAAAAAGTAAAACAGGACAAGGAATAAAGTGCGCCAGTAGAAATGTTACTTTTACACTGCGCCAGTACACCAATAAACACGATACACACAGAGAGATGAACAAGCACAAATCATCGACACAGGGTCTATCATTCCGGGCAGAATCACGACAATCGCATACCTTCAGGACGAGTGTGAAGCCTAGGCAATCCAGCCGGAATAGAATCAACATATGCCAAACCATTTCTCCTCTCAACAACATCTTCGGCAGCAGAAATAGCTGTAACATCAGGCAATGAAGACGAGAGGAGACGATAGTGTCCATTCCCTCTCTGGTGAGTGAGGTGGTTCCGCCGCCTATCAGCAGCGGTTACGTGCTTCCTGAAATGCTGCGGCGACTCACCACCACCATCATCACCATCGACAGCTTCCACAGAATCATCATCCTCTCTTCTACCTCTTTCCCTCTCTATAGTCTTCACAAACTCCAGCAAGTGGCTTAGCGTTTTCTGGTTCATGTAATACACCGATGCGGCCACCGCCGAGGCTCCAAAAAATGCCGCCAATGCCAACTGCAAAATATACCCGTCCATGATTCTCTCTCTCTCAAGAAGAGTATCAATGCACAAGCAAAAGTTGCTCTCTACGCCGTAGAAATAAGAGTATACGTTTAGTGTGATACAGTGATGAAAAACCCTACATACAGTAGAGAGTAACGAAAAAGAGAGGTGAAATCTGTTTCTATTCGAAGAGGTTGTGGCGAGGTGGTTATTTATAGGGATGAGAAAGAAGCGGAATCCATTTTCGCCGGGTTATAACCGGTTACGGATATGCCACCATTAATTTCTTTGAATTTTAGGGAATATCTTTTCACACAAATTTTTATCTTCTGTACGATTTTTTTTTCCAATTTCGCCATTATTTTTTTATTTTATTTTACTGCTTCATTCTCGACCAAAATTTTGGTGAGAATATAACACATTATCCATATATGGTGAAATATATCGTGTTGAGTATACGCTGGTTGATTCACACCATGGCCGATTTTCAAATATAATGTTTGAAGTTTTCAAGCTTTCCAAACTCATACATACGAAGCGTCATTCTAACCAATATTGAGTCGAATACTCTGGCACATTCGATTTAGAATTGGGTCGTGATAACAACAACAATATAAAAAGACCACTATTGATTCTCGATCGAATTTGAGATGAATATATTAAAAGTTTTACTTCAATTTTAGTCGAATGTCTTTCGACCGGTATTGAAAGATGGAAAACATTCAAAATCATTAGAATAAAATCAATTATAATGATCGTATTACATTCAAATTAGCCGAGAATGGCTGCTTTGTGTGAATTATAAATCGGTCGAGAATAGTATATATTTTCCGACTCATTTACGGTCGAATGGCGGCGCGTGGAAAATCCAAACGTTCTCACTCTTTACTTGGTAAGTGTAAAACAACATTTGTGTGAAAAGATAGTCCCGAATTTTATTCCCGTCACCATTATTCTACTTGTGCATTTCTTTTTTATCTTAGCAATTTTATTGATGTTCTACATTCTCATTAGGATGGTGCTATTGCCAGAGCAATCTTCCAAAATTGCCCTTGACTTTATTGATCATTTTGCTTCCCTTTTGGTTGGTCTCATTGCAACAGCCGGCGGCGTTACAGGACGTCTCCTTATTTCGGCTTGACTTTATTTTTTATTTGTTTTTGGGTTGATGATGACATGTACAGTACTATCAAATGAATGGCTGCAGTATTTTTTTTTTTTATGGGTTATTGTCAAAAGAATAATGATATGTGCACTATACTTTTGTGTAGTGCACAAACCACTACATGTGTGGTAGCCTTGATTAAAGTGATTAATTATTTTTTGTGATGTGTCTCAACAGAATATGTGTTGTTGATTGTATTGTGTAATATGTTGTGGTTGAAAGAGTAATGGATGTATCACTACTGTTGTCAAAAAAAGACAATTTGACATAGAAATACATAGAGAACAATGAAATATTTTTTTAGGTAAAAATGACATATCATTATTCTACTGTGATAGTGAAACATTATATTTTGGGTCATTTTCACTGCAGCAAACAGTGGATTTGGGGTTATGAACAGTGAATTTGTCATTATCATCCAATTTATATTTCCACTGTCCTGATCTTCATTTCCCCCCTCTTTTTCTCCTTTTAAACCGCTCCCTTTTTTTTTTATAACTCAGATAAGTATTATTTGTAGAAATTTCCTTTCGATAAAAAAATATATTTTATATTTTTGCTTAAAGCCATAAGTATCCGGAACTCACCGGTCAAGTTATTTCAGTATGATGCCATAGAAGAGAATTGAATTGGTGGCTTCTCTGGATATTCTCAAATCAATTACCACTCGAGTTAACTACTTGATTAAAAAAATACACTTTAAATTATAATAAATGATTTTTTTTTAAGGTTATAAATAAAACAATTTGACGTGATAAGCAACAGGAAATTAGAAAAATCTATTAGAATGCATACAAAATAATTATTATAGTTATACGTAAAAACTACGATCTCAATTAATAATATATTAAGCATAACCTCAAAAACATGTCCAAAAAAAAAGCTTAACCTGAAAAAAAAAATCGATATATCTAATTTAGTTAAATGCAAACGGAAAAATACAAAAAAAAAAAAAAAATAGACTTTTATCATGGTAAATAAAATAAAGATATATATAACCAATACCGAAAAATACCCACAATGGTGGGTTTATCAAAAGCTTTAAACCTTTTGCAAAAGGTTTAACACCATTGGAGTGGTGATGAATAAGCAAAGCTTTTAGGAAAAGGTTTATAAACATCAACCGGTTCATAGCAAAAAAGTAGAGGAGAAAAAGGTATTTTGGTGGGTCCGAGTATAAAACTTTTAAAGGTTTATCTACTGTGAAGAATAGGTTTATAAATAAAAAGTTTATAAATTGATGATGTGGCATGATAATAAACATTTTAATGAGTTTATGATTGAAAATACTCTAAGCATAACCAATACCGAAAAATGAACATAACCATGGAAAAATAAGCATAACCAATACCGAAAAAGAAACACAACCAATATATGTTTCAGTTACTTGAAACATATTTATTCCAATATACAAATTTTATTATATTTAAAAAAATGGTAAACCCTACCATTAAAATGTTATTATATTTAAAATGTTACATTACAAGGTTAACGCACTAGAAAAATATTTAAACTCACTAGCTAGAATTATTTCAAGTAGATAAAAAAAATTCCGTTGAAATTTATGAATAAATAATTTTCATAGTTTTTTTATTTATTTTAAATATGAACATGAGTCCCAAAAAAATATATGAATATGAGTATATTTAATCCAAAGTAAATCAAAAAAATTTGAGGATACCAACTAATGTTATTTCGGTTCTCAAAAAAAAAAAACTAACGTTATTTTGATATTTTACATGTTTAAATATCTTGGAACAAAATAAGAAAATAATTTGATAAAATTATCCAAATGTGGCTGTTTAATTTTTCCCTCATCTTAGTACTTTTCAATTTTCATACTCAAATGGGAGTACTATTTCAGTTCTCTTTTCGGGAAAGGAACTATTTCAGTTCTCTTTTCGGGAAAGGAAAAAAATGAAAAAACCAAAACAAAACAAAGACAAAAACAAATTACTGGCGGAGCATCTAAAAGACTCATTAAATAGGAGAGAGGAAGAAGACTCTGATGCATCTAAAAAAATAAAAAAGAGGGTAGTTAAGGAATAGTGCTATGGCAGGAGCAAGATTGCTCTTGCAATAGTGCATGTCTTTTCATTATGCACCACACGAATTTCATTAAATTGTATTAGAGTTGCATTTATTAGCAGCACAACAATTTTATTAATGCACCTCCGTTACCATAGCGGTTATACCGGTGCAATGTTGGAGAAAAAAAGGCCAAAACTTATGTCTTGGGTTAGACGAGGGGAGAAACGGTCAACTTTAGAGTTAGTTTTGGAAAACAGGGGGCCACTATACTACATAAGTTCGACACACAGAATCGAAGTATACACTAACAACCAGACAAGTTTCAAAGCCGAGCTCAATACAACAACCGTTATACAGAATTAGTGAAAGCGGGGAACAAGAAAAGGCCGAAATGCAGGGCCAAAACAGAGTCAAAGTTATTACAAGCCAGATTCAAAAATAACAACGAGCAGAAAAGTTACAGGTATTACAAAGGCTATCGAAAACAAATCGTTGAGCAGGATTGGATGACTGATCATGAGAGGATGCCTCGGGTCGCTTGGGCACTGAGAGCATCTCGTCCAACAGTTGCACATACTCTGCAATCTTCGCCGGAAGAACAACAGGAGAAACAGTGCCACTAGGGGTCGGCACCTCAGTATGAGGCGGGCTGGGGAACTTCATCTTCCCCACCTTCAATCGCTCATGCAGCAAAGCTGTCAGATTATCCGGCTCGACCTCTGGCGGGACCCACGCCTCAGCACCCTCATCCTGCTGCTTCTTCGCAAAGCTCTCCAAATCACACTCAGTGTAAGGAAACCGCGCATGAAAGGGTGTGAGAGTCGGGTCGAACAGCTCTGAGGTAACCCATATCAACAACTGTTCCAGAGAAGGACCGCGATCACCCAAGTCCCTTGACATGCATCTCGCCACATGATAAAAGCCACGATCGAGAACTTCTCGCAGAGATGTGAACAACGCGTCTTGTAGTCTTGGGACCCTTGAAATTTGAAACATCTTACTCTCTTGCTCGCCCGGCATATTCGGCATCCGCCCTTAGTCTCTCTAATTGCCAGGCCACCCTTGCGGCTGCTCCCGGTTCTTATCAACAATGCACGGGCCTTCTTTAGCTCCTGATTCACCAGATCACCTCGCCAAATTCCTTGGCCTTTTGTTCATGGAGGGACTAGATCACGGCAAGCCTCAATTTGAGCCACGATCTTTGCCGCCTTCGCTTCATGCTCGACTTGATCGGTATGAATTCTTTGCAACGGCTATCCTCTCATCCGCCTTCTCAATATCTCCCAAGGCTTTTTCGATTTTTATCCAATGCCACCCGATCTTCGTCGGTCTTATAATGGATCCTTACACATTCTTTAAAGCGCGATCGACATCCAAAAATAGAAAAATACAAGTAAAATCAGTCGCCCGCACCTCGATAACATCATCGGATTAGTCATTTGCAAAAGAAACAAAAACAAGAACGGGCCAAAACGAATTACCTGCTCACAAAACGCCCATCGACCCAAAGATGTCATTATGCGTTTCAAGGAAGTCATCGGCGTCCGCCATCATGGACCGCTCAGCGATCCCATCACCAACGGTTAAGATCGTCAGGTCCTTGCCACCCCAATGCAAGTTCTTCAGCTGGGGAACATCCCTTTATCGATTCTCAAACTAGACGACCTTCACCAAGGGTCTTGGGTCGCCGGAAACCTTTCCTCAGCCAACCAGGCCCATCTCCTGGAGGCGGGTAGGCGACAGGAGCCACAAGGTTCTCATAGGGAGGCCGTGGATTAGTCTTGGAAGCTTCTTTTCCAGCTCGCTACCAGTTGCGATCAATATCGGCTTCATCATATTGATCAGTAGTTGTATTCTCAGAGGACACCGGGTCCGCAAAATCTAATCTGCCCATAATAGCAATAGATGTGCTCGCATCATCGGCAACTTTCTATTTTTTCTTGCTCGAGGCATTTGGATCGGCCTCTTTATCTTTGAGGACCACGCCATCAGCGGCGACTTCCTCAATACCATTCATCACCCCTTGTACCACAGTTGCAGAGGTAAGAGCGATTTTGAACCATATACGGAGTAACACGAGGGGCCTCATCCCGGAGACAAGTTTGTTCTTCCATCGCATGCTGATCTCGCCTGAACATCTACGCCCGCCTCTCTGTAGCCTCCATGTTTTCTGCATACAAGTAAAGAACCTATCAGTTCGCAGATAAAGAACAAGTTTAAGCATCGTATCGTATGTCCTAACGCTATACGCAAGGCATTCATACTTAAAGACAAAAAGTTTAGAACGAGTATAAACAGGCAAAATGGCACAATGAAAACAACAGTTACCACGATTGAGCAGAGCCCGATCATCAGAATAACCTCGGCATATCTCGCAATCAAAAGGGAATGCACCGGGATGACACTCCGCGTACTAGTCCGGGTCGATATCGACAGGGACAATTTCAACTAAGGGCATCACGCCCACCGGACTTGGTCCAGATATACCGTCCATAGTGTTATACGGTTCATTAACATCGAGCATCCTCCTTCAGTTGAAGACTCGCTCCTAAGTCCGACGCCGCTCATCAAAGCCTAGGAGCTTCTCGACCTCGGCCTTAAAAGGGCGATCTACCATCCGTTCCTTTGATTTCAAGGCATTAAAATTAGCCGACCTCACGGGGAATTTCTAGAGCGGCCATCCGACCCGAGACTTGGACATCACGCGTCTTTCCCTCAGTCTCTGGCCTTTTTAAGAAGTGGAAAGAAAATATTTACCCTCTTCAACGGGCTTCTTACTGAGAATAGCCCATCATTGCTCTTTATGAAGACGTAGAAATATCCAAGCTAGACATGCTAGGCTCGAACCTCAACAGACGGTTCTGTGTTATAAAGGCCATAATAGCCCTCACCGCTCCTAACGTGAGGTCGCTAGGCATTGCGGTAATTGCCTCCAAGATCTCAACTAGAAACGGGTCAAAGGGAAGCCGAAGCCCTGTAAATAAGGCATCAAAGTACACAGCAGAGATCTCGCGTCTCCCGTCTACACATTCGAGTCTCAGCCGGTCCAGAGATATAGTGAAGTCGGTAATTTGGATGCAATCGGAGCTCGCCGAAAGGTTGTCAAGGTCTGGATCGAACTAGTCTCCCCCACCGTGTACTACTCCTCTATCGAAATATCCCGAAGAGAGACCTCCGTAACAACCTCAGGACTGACATTCTCCCCATTGCACCCACTGATGCTCGCATCCTCTTCACTGTGGTGCGGTTATCCGAAGACATTGTCTGAAAATGAAAAAGGGCGAGATGGATGATTAGCCGCCTGAACTCGAAGTCGGGCCGAGTCGAGCATGTCCGTTTGCCTCATCACCTCGTCCCTTCATCTCCGCAATTACGAATAAATAGGGGCCCGAATTCTATTGGGCAAACAAATAGAAAGGGGAAAAAGCATTCAGACTGACATCAAGGGTCTAGTCCAGTTCGACGACAAAAAAAGTCAAATCTACCCTATGCAGGCATTCAAAAGCAAAAATCATGCATTTATTCATCAAGACATGGGAGCACAACGTGCATCGGTCTAGTGGTGAGCTAAACTATAACTCGGCATGGAGACCAGGGTTCGAGCCCCGTTAGAGGCAAAAAGTGTGTTAAAATCTTTCGTTTCCCGCAAAAAAAATCATCTAAGACATGGGAAGCTTGTATGATCTAAACCTACTGGGGACAAAACTCATAGCGTTTTTCACGAAAACTCAAGTAATCACCGCTAAACAAGCATTCATAGCAGGAAAAACATGTTATGAAGCGAAATCGAAGCAAAATCAAGATATTTACCTTGTTTACTTGGAAAAATCGAACATAAACTCGAAGCTCAATCGGAAGCAACCTTGAAATCAAGCCGAAAAATCTTCTACTCGCCGGAATCCTCAAGAAGCTTGCCGGAAACTTCTTGCCTAGTAATGCCTGAATTTTTTAGAAGTATTTAAGGGAGGGAGGACCTTCTTTTATATAGGTGCCAAACCGAACGGACGCGTCCTTTCGAAACTCGAAATCATTATGACTACTGTTATCAAGACACGCAACCTCATCAAAAGATGTGTATGTCAGCCCCTAACGGCTATGTTAGACCCTGACAGTTATGTCAGACCCAATATTGAGGTTATGCTTTTCAGTTCGCCCAACATGGATAACAACTGACATCTAGCTCGCCGCAAGGTCAACAAAATTTCAACAAGGCCAATTCAGTTAGGTCTCTTCTCAACACTATGCTGAGCAACCCGCTCCCCACTCAGGTCGACAAAATCTAAGTTTGGTTGCTATTTGCATGGCATCCTGCGGCCATTCACCCTCGAGCATGACGCACTCACGCCTGGTCGCTCTACGCACTGCACCCTGCGGCCATTCTCCCTCGAGCATGACGCACTCAAGCCCGGTTGCTATATGCACGGCATCATGTGGCTATTCTCCCTCGAGGTTAACGCATCCCAGCAAAGCGGCAAACAGCGAATCAAGTCGGTATTCTACTCCATGACTTATTAATGTGTGCACCATGAATAAACCAAGGAATATGGGGTCATTGATACGCCAAGCCCGGAAAAGAGCTCGCGGATTGACTTTGGGTCTCCACGTAGGCCCAATACGAATAGGGTCCTCGGCCTAATCAGTTCACACCTTAGTAAGCCGGACTGGGCCGGGTACAATCTAGCTCACCTCAGGTCTTTACGATACCATCCATTGTCTAAGGCAATAAGCATCGATCAATAAGGCTTTCATCCCGTCCTTTACAGCTCGGCACGAAACGCTGGGTGCCAATCTACCCGTCCCCAGCTCGCAATCCGCCAGCTTGGGTCCAGCCCGCTAAATTATGCAACTAGATTCTACACACGGAGATTATAGACGAAGAGCCTGGAGCTCTCACGAGCTCGCCCACTCATATGTTGCCACGATAGCCACGTAGTTAGCGTTAGGAAATCTACGCGGGAACGCAGCGGAATTCAAAATTTATTTCCTTTAACCAGGATCGACTTCGTTTAAGCAACAAACATAACAAGTTAGTAGACGGTGGTTACCTTGCTTGATCTAAAAGATCGACGCTTTTGACCTTCCGGTAGAGAGTAGATGTCTTGTGAGCCGTCCCACGTGTCCGGCCTCTACCAATAATCGACACGAGCACCTCATTTGGAATCCTTCAAAGATTGTTACTAGAAAAACTCATTCGCTAGGTCGACCTTTCTCTCTCCATAATCTCTCTCTAAGAAGCTCTCTTATTTTTCACAAGAACAATTAGCTCTTGAAATTATGGTGTACAAAAGAGCTAGCCAATCCTCCTATTTATAATAGAAAGTGGCACCCCTCTAGTCTCCCAATCTGATTGGGATTAGTTTCCTAGTAGATTGAGGAGAGAAAAAAATTATTTTTTCTAATAAAATAAGGAAATCCCTTTGATTGCTTTATCTCATTTAATATTCAATATATTATATTAAATATATTTCCAAGATATATATTGACAATATCTTATATTGAATATAATCTTATTAATTAAATTGCACAATCCAAGTGCATCTTATACACTTAAAAAATGGCGCCTCCTTATGCCAATATTTTGGCATCCGGAATATTCTTAATTAATATAATACTATGATTAATTAATTTACAAAATACATGTATATCACACACACACACACACACACACACACACACACACACACACACACACACACACACACATATATATATATATATATATATATATATATATATATATATATATATATATATATATATTAATTCTACACATACATTATGTGTATATTTAATTAATCAACATAATTAATATCTTGTATTATATTTATTCGTAATAAATAAATACCATCAAATTAATTTACCACTATAACCCTTTATAGTCGAGATAAACTTTCCTTATTTGGTTATCACTATAACTGCATTTTAATCCGGCTAGATGTTCTTATGTGTGTGACCCGATAGACTTCCGAATATGTTGGCCGTAGGCACAAAGTGCAAATTACGAAAATACCCTTCATACATAACGATCATGGGATAGCGTCTAGCAACACACCGTGACCCCCAATCATCGAAGAGTTAATACGCAATGACTACTACCTTTCATGTGCTCGGTTAACGTGTGAATAGAATCCTATCGCTGTTGTAATATCCATACGATCGTATCTTGATCGTATCCCATAATCTGGATATCAAGCTCTCTCAGAATAACTCATTTACTCCCATTTTGCAAAGATTCACGAGAACTAGACATTCCTTATGGAAAGGCCCTTTCGGATATTCACCCCTACTATTAGGATACGCGATTCCCAGACGACCAAATATGTATACTCCGTATTCTTTAGTATCACACCCAATCACTACCGCATGATGGCCCAATAGCTAGAGAAACCTCAATAGTGTCAAAGCATGACAATCCACACCGTGATGCTATGTAGACTCGGTCCTAAGGATAATTACACAACCGTCACATAGTGTGACACTTAACAATGATGTAAGTGGACCCGGTCCTAACGTCGCATTCTCTAATACACGTCCATGTACGGTCAAGTGTCTCTACACTTCGATAGACGAGATCTATCCACGCCTTAAAGGCGAAGACGTCTAATATACGTGCTAGCATGTTTATACTATCAATGTCCTGTTTAATAGTACATAAGCCTAGAGACATTTAAGTATCAAACTTATTAAAGTAATTAAAGATCTCATCAACCATAATCGCTTATCATGGTTTCTCTATCACAGTCTAATACTAAGGACGTTATCATACAACAATTCATAATTGGTTCTTTATAAGAACAAACATATGACAACTGAAAAGTCATTTATTATATATGTATAATCATAAAGAAATAGTAGAAATGATCCGACCCGGTCGGATCCGGTCCAACCCGATTGGGTTTAGTGTTAGGAAATCTACGCGGGAACGCAGCGGAATTCAAAAATTTATTTCCTATCGACCCAAGATCGACTTCGTTTAAGCAATAAACAAACAAGTTAATAGACGGTGGTTACCTTGGTTGATCTAAAAGATCGACGCTTTGACCGTCTAAGGAGAGTAGTTCTGCATAGAGCCGCCCCCAGTGTTCGGCCTCTACCGCTAGTCCACACGAACACGACTGCGGAATCCCATCATGGATTGCTATTGGAAAACTCCGGTTGCTAGACCGGCCTTTTTCCCCTCTCTCCAACTCTCTATAGGATGCTCTCTATTTTACACAAGAGCTATTAGCTCTTGGAATTATGATGTACAAAAGAGCTTGACACCCACCTCTTATTTATAGTGGTTGGGCGCCTATCTAGTGTGGAGAGAAGAAAACCTTTTCCAATAAAATAAGGAAAATATATTTGATTGATTTATCTCATTTATTATAATATCTTATATCAAATAAATCTAGGATATTGTCAATATCTTATATTGAATATTCCCAAGATATTGTCAATATCTTATATGGACAATATTTATCTTTTATTATATTACCATAAATCAATTTACATATGTGTATATATCACATATATATATTACAAACACATAAATCTATATATAAATATCTAGCTATCACAAATGTGCACATGCATATCTTATATACATGTAACACACGCATGTAACCATATATATATTTATATATTAATATCTTATATTAATATATGGTAATCTTATTAATTAAATTGCACAATCCAAGTGTATCATATACACTCCAAAATTGCGCCACCTTTAGCCAATATTTTGGCATCCGGAATATTCTTTAATTAATATAATATTATTAATATCTTGTATTTAATTTATTCATAATAAATAAATACCACCATATTAATTTACCACTATAACCTTTATATATAGTCTCGAGATAAACTTTCCTTATTTGGTTATCATCTATAACCACATTTTAATCCGGCTAGATGTTCATATGTGTGTGACCCGATAGGCTTCCGAATATGTTGGCCGTAGACACAAAGTGCAAATTACGAAAATGCCCTTCATGCCTAACGATCACGGGATAGCGTCTAGCAACACACCGTGACTCCCCAATCATCGGAAGAGTCAAATGCAATGACTACTACCTTTCATGTGAAACGATTACCGTGTAACTTACAATCCTATCATTGTAATAATATCCATACGGTCGCATCGTCGAGTGTCAAACATTAACAACCGTATCTTATAATCTGGATATCATGCTCTCTCGGCAGTAACTCGTTTACTCCCACTTTGCAAAGATTCACGAGAGTAAGACATTCCTTATAAGAAGGCCATTTCGGATATTCGATCCCAATCATAGGATACGCGATTCCCGGACGACCAATCATGTATACTCCGCGATGCTTGAAAGATCATACCCAATCACTACCGCATGATCGCCCGTGGCTGTGGAAACCTCAATAGTGTCAAAGCATGACAATCCACACCGTGATGCCATGAAGACTCGGTCTTAAGGATAATTACACAACCGCCACATAGTGTGACACTTATCCGTGTAAGTGGGTCGATCCTAACGTCGCATTCTCTAATACACGCCCACGCATACCCAAGTGTCTCTACACTTCGATAGATTTAGATCTATCTCGCCGCCTTGAAGACGTAAGACATCTAATACGTGCTAGTCTGCTTATACTATCAATGCCCTATTTAATAGTACATCACCTGTAGACATTTAAGTATCAAACTCATTAAAGTGATTAGAGATCTCATCAACCATAATCGCCTATCATGGTTTCTCTATCACAGTTTAATACTAAGGACGTTATCATATAACAATTCACAATTGGTTCTCTAAAAGAACATATATATGACAACAGAAAAGCCACTTAATATATGTACAAACATAAAGAAATAGTAGAAATGATCCGACCCGGTCGGATCCGGTCCAACCCGATTGGGTTTAGGACACTATTCCAACATTTAGGACACTATTTCAACAGTTAATTACATTTAATTATGCCTTAATTACGATCATTTGTAACCGCCGACTCTTAGCCCTATAAATAGCAGCATTTGTATCCTGGAAAGGACATGATCTATGATCTATGTGACGCCCCGTTCCCGGACACCGAGTCATTATCCGGAAAAGAACGCCCGGCATGTATAATATCAAATAAAATATAATATTATACATAAGCCTTACGTCATATATCATAAACACAATGCGAAAGCAAAACGACTCGGGGAAAAATTCCAAAGATCAACTAGAACAAGATTCAATGCTGCACTAAAACCAAAATGGAAATTGAAACGTCTTACATCAATTCCAAAACAAAAAAAAACTAAACGATCTAGTCTTACCAATTAAGGTCTCTAAAAACGAGCCAAACAAAAGAACCATTTAATTGAAAAACAACATTGTTTAAAATTCAAAAGTTTGAAATAAAATAAAGTCTTCGAAAGCAACTTCATATAAAAGCATCAAATGTCCTCATCATTCTCGTCATCTTCATAGACCTGTTCGTCTTCTCAATATAAAAGATGTAACGGGTAAGCACATACGTACTTAGTAACGAGTAGAAGCTATTGAATAATATATTTTATAATGAAAAGAAACTAAACGTCGTCTTATTATTAATCCGTTATTAAATGATCTTACACCAAGCTATCACATTATATTCATAGTATAACATGAGGTCCTTAGGGTTACTAACTTAGCTTATCTTTGTTACAGCATGTTTGCGAGGGCACTACACTTAGTGAGATATGCACTAAGACAAAAGACGCAACCCTATAGAGATAAATCTCTAGCGGTCCCGAGACAGACATTCCACTTTGTCTGGCCAACCCTAGAGAGCTGACCGGTGAATGTTTATCTCGTTCATGAGTTTGTCCGGCGGAATGATCATTACTTTATCTGGCGGGTCTAGAATCCGGCAAAGTGATCATCACCACTTTATCCGCCAAACCTCACATTGCCGATATTGTATCTGCGCCTATCCAAGCTCTCATGATGTTTAACATTTTATCTAGTCAAATACGTTTATTAAGTGATTAGCTAGCCACCTAGGTTCATTCAGACAAAAAAGCTCCCTACTCCCTCTTCTTAGACTCTTAGACTCAAACTAGCAATTACACAGACATTGATGAATACTAACTCATCAAAGCACAAGGTCACTCTTACTCTTCCGACGGTCCCGAACTTCAATTCTCTTTAAGAATACATTCGACAACAGAAACGCGATCGTGTTTATTCATGGCTTTGTAATATTCATGAATATTTATTAGTGTTGTTTAGATAATATTAGAAAGACCCCAAACCATACTCTAGTATACCACAATACTACAACTAAATTAATTAACACTTAGCTATATATATATATATATATATTTATTTATTTTATTATTATTTTTTAAATATTTTTTTAAAACCTGCCGGCAGCATGCATTTGGAAAGCTCCATGAACCCAAAATTACTCACAAATAAAATATAATTTAAAAGAAACTATATCCAAGCCAAAAGCAAAATAAGTAAAACAGAACCTAAAATGAAACCCCCTTTTTTTTTGGAAAAATTAGGTAAAAGTCCCATTTTTTCCCTTAATAAAGCATTAATCCTGATTCAATTTATTAGTTGCAATAATGACACTAATTAACTGTTCGGACTAAAATACCCCATCTCTTTGATCCTCATTTTTCTGGGCCATTAGGAATTGTGCAACTACCCTTTTCCTTTCCAATCTCTTCATGTCAGGTGAATTTCCATGCACCTCATCGTCTCTTCTTCTTCGGCACTCCACACCCTTCGCCGCCGCCGCTACTACCTGTTGCTTTCTTGCTAACCGCCCGTTACCACTGCTTGCAAAGTCTTCTCTGCTCTGCCTCCGCCATGCCCGTTGATGCCCTTGTTTCAACTTCGGTTCCTCTTGCTCAGGTTTAATTCTTCTGTTTTAGATGCACACTTAGTTTAGTAGCTCTCTGTTTTCTGGGCTGTTAGAAATCACGTTATGCGTATAGAAGTGTTGATTTTGGCCCAAAATGGTGGGAAATGGGGGATATGGTGCCGCTACCATCTTCAGGTCTTCTATTTGAGATTCATAATTTTCATGCTCTGATTCAAAAGACAGCAGCTTTTCCTTGGCTTCTCTTGCTTCTGTGGAAACTTCGTGGAGTGCCGTTGCTAAACTTTCCATTGCTTTCTTACTTTCTCTTCTTCCGTCCTGGAGTCTTCAAGTTCGTTTAAGAGTTTGCTTTTTTCTTCCAACAAGGTTTGCACACTGGCTGCAGCAAGTTTGTCATTGTTCGTTTATAAAAGAGTGATTATTTTGAATGTAATTTAAATTGAGAATACAAATGCAGAGCGTTTTCATCGGTTTAGACTTGGGTTTGCGAACTTACATCATCATTTGGATCATTATATGTGTACATTATTGTATTATTCATTATTAATAAGACATACGTGAGATCATTGTTGTTGTTGTTGTTGTTTTCCCCGTACCTATTTTTGTGAATGTTTCAAAATGTTACCACTGAAGATACAGTACCATTATTTTTAGATCGAAATGATTAGAACATTGCATTATATCACTTTAATCATCCATCACACATTTGAGAACCACAAGAATGAAACCTCGGGCCGAAATGATTTCCACCTTTCTAGCATGAACCTAAGCAATCTCAGTAGCATCATGAGCATGGCTAAGTGCCTGGTTTTCAAAATATATGTCATGTTTGCATTTCAGCCTGGAGTTTGGAAAATTGAGCAATGTGGTTGTAAATAAGTGACCTGAAGTTTAGAACAAGTTTTGGGCCTGAAGTTTAGAACAAGTTTGCCATGTTTGATATTCCGAAATCGATGATCGATAATGATGATCGATAATAATATCGATGTCGATGACGATGATCGATGAATTTGTCTTATATGAACCGATATGAGCGGATATGTGTGCCTTGAAGTAGTCACTTGAATTAAGCCTTAAATGATAATGATTACTGCGCTTGAAGTAGTCTTCTTATTTTACTAGTTGCATATTTTGTTCCATTTCTTTTTGGGGCTTTAGTTTCGCCATTTTTAAGGGAAAAATGTACAAAGTCTGGTTTATCTCAAATGATCTCAAAATATAGCATTACTACTGAACTTTGCGTCTAGGTTTCTCTTCTCAGTACTCTACTTTTCCTCTTTGTTTGCATGTTACTCTCTAGTTTCTCTTATTATTTTTGCCAAGGTGTTTTTGACTATATATTTATAAAAAAAAATCTGGAAGTATCTATGGTTGTTTTGTGACCAGGGAATAAAATTTCAACATACAAATAAAAAACTTTTCTCCCCCTTTCCATAAAACTTGCAAACTTTTTCAACTAAATGGTTTTTATTTATATTTGAACAACAGTTTCTTTTCCTGCAACTGTTTGCCTGATTGTGTTGGAACTTGGAAAACTTTTCTGGATTCCTGATATCTGTCATCTTTGCAAGAGATAAAATTTGGGTGCTTGCATTAATTATGCTTAAGTTGTATGGGTGATGTGAAGTAAAATTGAATAGGAATGTCTTTCTAGAAACTAATATGTTCTATTGTTCTTCATTTGCTAATGGAGAAGACTTTTAGAAGAAATCTTTTCACACACTTCATGTCCCGCAAGTCAGGTGAATAGGCCGCCTCACTTTCGTTAAATAATTGGTTTTGAGATTACATCTTGTGGTAGATCACGTTCATTTTATAATATTGATATAATTCTTTCTAGTCATCAAAATACATTATGTCTCTCAATTAACTCATTTCATTGGCACCTATCCTTTCACTCTTTTGAGTTGATCTATGTCAATCTATAAATTCTACTTTCTTCTATTTCTTTTTTAGGGTATTATATTCCCTCCTTATCCATTGAATTAAGCCTTAAATGAGTCTTATATGAGCCAGCTATGTGTGCCTTGAAGTAGTCACTTGAATTAAGCCTTAAATGATCACTCGACATCGATCATGTGTTAGTGTAAATGTCACGATTAAATTCGACTTTCAAATACTACGTCGAAAAGGTATCAAACGCGGTCTCAAAATGAAGATAAAAAAATATGAACTTTGGTGAAACAATTTTGATGATCGGTGTTACAAATCAAAAGTTACGGTCGTTTATAAGAAAAAAACGCCCGGTTAATACAAATATTTTTTCGTCTTTCAAAATTTACGTCGGAAGGGTATCGTATTTGGGCTCAAATTAAAGAGCCAAAAAAAAAAGAATTTTGGTGAAAAAATTTAGATGATCGAAGTTATAAATCAAAAGTTACGGATGTTTGAAAAAGAAAAAAAAAACAAAAACAAAAACAAAACATATCAAACTGATCAAAGTATCTACGATTCACATGATCATGTAGGACGAGACGCCGATGAGTTAGTTTTGTCCTTCTGAAAATGTTTGTCTTTTTTACAATTAAAAAAATATATGTGTCTTATCTTATTTATTTATTTTATGCCAAAAAAGGACTTTTGACTGTTTATCTTTTTTTTTTTTTCCCTACCTTACTGAATAGCCCGCAATTCTCACTTCTAATATATATATATTTTCTTTGGCAACCTACGGCAACTACAGCAATAGGTATATGTCAATTCCCTTTTTTTTTTTCTTCTTTCCCTGCATTCCTCTGGTTATATTATTATTATTTTTCAACGACTACTACTACTGCCAGTGCCAGCACCATACACCATGATCAGAGTCTAACTTCTTTTCTCATTCCCGGCAATCCTAGGCAACAATGGTATATAAAATAAAAAAAAAGAAACAACCCTATAATAAATATAAAATAGCAATAATCATGAATAAATAAACACATACTTAAATACCGTAGAACACCATCTTACTTCACATTAATCATTATAAAACATCAATCATTTAATATGAAAACTCACACCTTAATTGCGAGCAGCAACAAACGATCTAAACACCAAAAGAACTTAGCTTTCGATTCAACCTACAAATTGATCAAACCAAATTGATCAAACTACGATTCTTGAACATCAAGGCAATCTAAACTCAGAACATCTAACTTATACTAAGAGTTTGCAGCCATAACTTCTCACAACCAAAAACAAGTGAAATCTTACCTTCTCCAATCGGTTAATTGTTGGTATCAGAACGATCCTCTCATTCCGTAGAATATTTTCCCCTTGATACGTCTGTTGAAAAGAGCGACGGATTAGCCTCGAAATTCGAAAGTCTCTTCTCTTTTTTTTTTTTTTCAAAAGCTGCGCCACTCCTCAGATAATTTACATGTAAAACTCATTAGGTTAATTTAGGACTAGTTTTCCTTTTATAATCCCAATTAATTAATTAAATCCTTAAATATAATAAACCTTTAATTTCCTTTCTTTTCTTTAATTCCATTAATTAAAATAAATACAATATTCTGAATTTCGTTAAAAGACTAAGGAGCCCTTTTTCAAAACCGATATTACAATCTATGATCCGATGAATACAAGCAGATAACCTCTATCAATTCATCGACAGTTGAGCTTCGCCCATTTACAGCTTTCTTGTTATTTTATTTTTTATTTTCTTCATATCTTCATATTTTACGGATAGTGTTCTTGAGCAGTGTTCTTGAGCACCACCACACAATCACCGGAGAAATTACTCACTTTAGCCAGTGATATCCACCGCTTAATCAACCAAATCCGTTTATGATACGATCCGACCGTATCACGTAGTTTATTTTATTTTTTCAGTCTTTTCCTCTCATTTTGTGTTATCAGCCTTGCATTGAGTGTGGAACACTTGATGTAATTTACACTCGTTTCTGTTTAAGGAGTTGTCACAAAGGAAATGTCCATAAAATCGATCATCTTAAAACTGAAACAATAACTCAAGTTACTTGTTAGACTGATAAGATTAAAATATGGCAAAGTTCATCACTGTTCCACAGCTTTTTATTTTTTATTTTTTATTTTTAGTTTGATCCGGTGGTTCAACATTTACATACCAAATACATTGACCTGGCGATAATTAATGTGAGCGATATTTTGATGAGTTCCAAAGAAAAAAAAAAGCATGCACATATATTTTGTATCCTAAAAAACATTTACATCCACGCAAATATGCATGAGTTTCTTAGATTTGCCACGTGCAAATCATTTGTATGATTGTTATATATTTATTTATTGCACGCAATATTTCATGTGAAAATGATATATACATGTGCCACCCCTTATCCCCGTGAGATTTTATGGTGTTTGTATGCGAAAATCATAAATGATGTGTTTGTTTGATTCATTTAAACGCCCTTTCAGTGTGATCAATTAGTCAATCGATTATGAGTTTCAGTTAGTTGCAAAATTGAAAACTAGAATAATGAATTAATTGTTGTTTCTTCTACGATGTAATCCAGACATACTTGCGCTAAATGATTCATAAATGGTCCGACCTTAACTGCTTAGACCGTCGTCCACGTTTGGTCTAAAAGGACTAATGACAATACATTTTATGTCTCACATTTATATTGTGGTGATACGGTTTTCCCACTCTCAATATGGGATATCACATACGATTTGATCGGACTGTTCGGTAGATGCTGAGAGTCAGCCTCAAAGTCTGATGCTCCATTCAAAATGTTAAATATCTTCATCTCGATCATCTTATGCTTTATTATTAGATATAGTAATTCAACATCATATGAAGCAAAAAGCTACTGTTGTGTTGTGGGTGTCTAAGTCCAAACGTGTTCCTTGCAGCTTAAATCCTTATAATATAATTTGAGGTTGAAAATTGAAATTGAGTGAGACTGTATCCCGTTTGGTTTCGGACTGGACTGGATCCATTTGGATCCAATTTAATATTTTATTCATCCACTATCTTATTTACTATTATTTTAATATTTCTCTCACCAATCATTTCACAATCAACAAATAAAATAATATTAATCAATTCATTTTATTCACCACCTACACTATTCAACCATTATTTTATCAATATAATATTTCTCTCATCAATCATTTCACCAATCATTTCTTCATCAACATAAATTTTAATACAACATTTCAACCTTATAATCATTACTTTATATTATTTTATTTTATTTTCTCTCTCATGACTCAAATGGATCCAAATCAAATTAAACTAAACAAAAGCAATGAGCGTCCCGTCTGTCTTAATGGTTCGAGTCCACATAGCTATGGAAAATAAGAGAGCCGGATATTCCTCAATATGTTCCAAATTGCTTTGTAATTATCTGAAGAATATTAATTATCGCCAGGTCGAATATACACATATATATTTCACTTTTAAGCTCTAGGTTTTGGAAGATGAACTACTCCCTCCATCGTTCCAATTTATCTGAGTCAGTTGTCAAAATCATGTATATTAAGGATATTCGTTAATGCATTAACTTTTATAATGAATTGACTAGAATATCCTTGAATATAAATGTTGTATTGAAAATTATATTGCATCACATAAAATAAAACAAAATATTTTGACAACTGCCTAAGTTATTGTGGAACGAAAGGAGTATATAGTGAGCCGACATGTCATTTTACCCAATTGGAATCTTTTCTTCCATCAAGTGGCGTAATAATAATATAGATATGCTCATTCATTCTTGGAAAATGCTTTTTTTCAATTTTGAGTAGTATTATTTTAATTCATATCTTTTGATGCTCATCAATTTTATGGGAAACTGGGGAATGGGATTCCTTCTGCATTTCATCGATCTATAAATTAATTAAGTTGAAATGGATGGATAATCCAATGAAGTATATCCACTAGCTAGCTGATATTTGAGATGATGTAGTACTAATCAATTATTGCTTTTTTGGCTCGTAGCAATCTTTTATGTAACTGATAAACATAGGAAGTTATTGTGTTGTGAGATAATTTGAGGTGAAACGACGAGTGAAACGATTAGAACTACAAAACTTAAATACATAATTAAACTGTATGGTTTGTATGGTTTTACATAGTATCTCCATACCGTATGAAAACACCACACAATAACTTTCCGATGAACATGACTTTAGGAGTGAAGGTACATATGTCTTTATTATAAAATATGCACCACCACTTTCACTCGTGGGCTTTCTCATGAGCTGTCGACACTCAAGTGTGTTGCCCCGTCGTCTGCCACCATTTTTATGGACCCGATTATTGATAAGAGTCAAACGTGTTCTCATTTTTCATATTTTTTTTCCTTCATTTTATGACTTATTTGGTGTGATTCCGGGGTATTTAGTTGATGCATTTTCACCATATATTGCATGCCACGAGGTTTAAGGCATTTTTGTCCGGATACCTCACATTTCGAGATAACTTATGCTTTACCTTTGTCTCTCGCGGATACTTTAGAGCCCGGAAAGTGATGACAAAGATCGGGATCGAAGCATGACCAAGTTGTCACGGATTTTATCTAAGGAAAACAAACAAGTAATAAATTTATAAATCCCAGATATCACGAAGTCAGGATCGTAGTATAGAGATTAATAACCTGGCCGATCTTACGGGAATCGGGGTTGCTTAATCTAGTTTTTATTTTCTAACCTAACTATGTCACGATTACTACTAAAAAGATATGAAAATAAAACAGTGAAGAACTAGAAACAAAACGAAAATAAGAATAACTGGACAGAAGATCGAGATCTAAAGCCAGGAAAATATAGTTGCGAACACGATTATCTAAACTAAATCTAGTCTAAATCTATTATGAACTAAAGATTGTAAATTTACTGAGCAACTCAAGTTCAAGTGATTTAATCAATGAAATAACAAACGAACAAGCAATTGATCCACCTATCCTACAACTATCAATTTCTATCTAGACTATCTCGTGATTTCTAACCAAGTTGTGATTCACCTAGCCAAAGTATGAACTCCTAATTTCTTAGACAAGTTCGCCTATTAATCTTTTATCTTTCGATCTAAAGATTAACGCTTTCTAACCAAAGGTGTGAAATTTATAAGTTTCTAACCTAGAGATTCAACCTAATAACTCTCGTTAATTAGATTAAAGGTCTAATCTTGATTATGGTGATCTAGGGTTTAACATGATTCTCATCAAAATCAAACATCATACATGCAAAGATCTTTCGATATAAATTGCATAAGAATGAAATAAGCATAATAAAGATACAACTTTCAATTAAAAACTCACAAGACAATCGAAGATGAAATCAATACGTTGTTTGGATGGCTTCACAACGCTTGTTCAAGGGAGGTCTAGCCTCTAAACATCACTTTGAAGCTTGAATTTGTTTGAGTAAAAGTACATAAAAGTGTTTGAATCTAACTAGAAAATAAAAGCATAAAATTTGAGTGTTAACTAAGGAAAACGCAATGAGCCGCCTCTAGGGTTTGGGTTCGAATAATCATGTCTAGGTTGAAAATACGCAACTATATATAGAATTTTAAGGTCACCGCTATGTCGGCCAATGGGCGCCCGTCCTCTATCTTTGGGCGTCCGTCCGGCCTTCATAAAATCTTCGAGTCGGGCCGAGCCGGATCGGGCGCCCGTCCCTTCATTAAATCGGCGCTTCGTCCATCAATTTTTGGAGAACTACAATCCAATATTCCACCTGGGCGCCCGTCCCACTTGCTTAGACGCCCGTCCCACCGGACGGGACTTAGACGTCGCGTTCACTTGATCAATAATCGATTTTCTCATCTTTATCTCTTTCCTTCTATTCAAATCTTCCTTATCTCTTTTCCATCAATTAAATCCGACATTTATCTTCATTGAATCATCTTTTGAGCCGCAATCATGCATCTACAAGTCATTAAAAACATCGCTAAATGTAGTAATATCCAAATAAGCATAAAATCATCAATAAAACACCTAAATCAACCAATTTTGCGATTAAACCGTTTAAAAACTCATTTGCTCAATAATTCAATTAAACACTTAATTTCTATGCAAATTATATGAATATGGAGGAAATCATTATAAAATATAACGATATAAATCATACAAAATCACCCTTAACACAAGTCGTGAGTGTATGGAACAAAAGAAATGAAGAGAAAGTGAAGAAAATAGTCCATGATGCTTGATATACAGAAACCCGAATCCGGATCCGATCCATAATTTGATCGTCATATAGATTCAAAGTAGGGGTGTAAACGATCCGATCTGAATCGAGCATTTACTTATCGAGTCGAGCAACCCCCATAAAACAGTGCTGCTCGAAGTCGGCTCGAGATCGATCGAGCATGAAAAAAATGCTCGAGATCGGTTCGATAACACATTAATCATGCTCGAGTTCGACTCGATTATGCTCGATAAAATTCGAGCACTTTCGAACTCGAACTCGAACTCGAGCAGCTCGAAAAAGTGATTCAATTTCAAAGATATGAACATAAAATATCAAGTCTAGCAGCATAACAACAATAATCAAATTACATAGCTAATGCTTAAATATCAACATGCATAGCCTCATAACTACAATAAATTAAGTGCATAGCCTGAATTGAAAATGGCAGCCGCTGGCGGGCGGTTGCGACGACGGCAATGTAGATTGTAGAGCAACAAAGAATGGAAGGGTAAAGTTTAGGGTTTCTGAATAACTTTGGTCTAGTAATTTTCAATGGGTTTAAAAGTAAAACGTTTTTTTTTTGAAGCAATAAGTAAAAAGTTAAGTAAAAATTAATTTCAAAAAATAGTAATAAGTGTGTGTGTGTGTGTGTGTGTGTGTGTGTGTGTGTGTATATATATATATATATATATATATATATATATATAATGTAATGCTCGATTAGGCTCGTAAGCAGATCGAGTCAAGCATTAAACTGATCGAGTTCGGCTCGTTAACTATCACGAGCTGCTCGAGTTCGGCTCGAGTTCGATTAAAACCATATTCGAGCGAGCATTTACCGAGTCGAGCGACGAGCGGCTCGTGAGCTGCTCGGATCGTTTACACCCCTAATTCAAAGCACCGATCGAGACACTCGATCATGCACAGTGGAAGCTAAGAATTAAATTCACAAGCGATTTTACCACGTTTTAAGTCACATGATTAATTGAAATACTACAAGAAGGTTTGAGATTACCCAACCGAATCGAGAAGCCGTGATCTTCTGAGTTGTATCTCCAAACGACGACTGGTGGACGTCGATCCCGCATTCGAACCTCCTCGAATATGCCTTCCAAAAAAACCTAGTTTTTCTTCTTTCCAATGGCTAGGACGAGAAAAACAAAATTTTTCTCTTTTGAATAAAAAAGTGGCGTCCCTTTTTCCCTCAATAATGGCGTGGTTTTTTTCCTGGTTTTATTTTGTGTTGTGAGAAACTCTTTTTTTATAAGAAAATAACTAATAAATTGAGAGTTTATCTTTTACACACAAATTTATCTTTTCATTTTAAGGAAAATAAAACCTTTATCAATAGGAAAACAAATTTCCTATTTATCCAATAAGAAAACTAATTTCTTATTTATAATTATTTAACACATAAATAATTACATTATCCACATTATAATTAATTAGGAGAAAATTTCTTTTCCCAAAATCAAAAAAATATGGCGCCATTTGGGATAATAGAAAATGTCTTTTCTATATTACGTATTATTTACCGAATAAATAATATCCGCATATTCATTAAATCAACCAACTATATAATTTATTCTCGAGGTTCTAAAATACGAGAATCACTCGCGTGTTATGAGCCAACCCAGTGATGATGTCGAAAAAGTCCTCTTATTTTAGCGGTGGATATCTGGCTATTATGTGTATAAAAGTGGTGGTGCTCAAGAACAATATGAAGATCTTCCCGAGCGAGATGGGGGAGTGTTTGGTGTTTTATGTTTTATGAGCTGAGCCTGAAGAGGCTGCCTACGTACCCTTAGTAAGGGATCAAGCCATGCGTAGTTCTAAGTGAAGTTCCTCCCTTTGTAATGAAGCGTGATGTGGGTATTTATAGAGGTTTGGAGCTAGCCAAAGCGAGAGCATGACAACCGGCAAGTCGGTGGGCTGAGAGCCTACGGCCGGTGAGAGAGCCTTAGCGGACTCGGCCGAGGACTTGCGGCCTCGAGATGGGCCCTGCGGCTTCGAGATGGGCCCTGCGGCTTGAGAGCTTTGTCTTGTCTTTATGTCGACGGCTCTGGTCCCTGGCGGACTGATGACTGGGGTTGTGGGCGGCCCCAAGCTTGATAGTATCGCGTAGAGGCGTGGAGCGGGGCCGACGGCTTGCGAGTTCTTGATTGTAGTGGCGGTGGCCTTATCCGCTATTTTGGTGGCCGGACGGACCCGAGTAAGGATCCGCTGACTGAATTACAATTTAGGCATATCACCCGGGGACCATGGACCTATAACAAGGGCTGGCCAAAAATCCCTTAAAACCCGACCCTACCCGGTTCCTATCCCTCTCCCAACCCGATTTTTCCAAACCTGTGTTTTTTCCGACCCGAATTTGTCGGGTTTTTTCCCTTCCCGAACGAGGACAGGAATATATCCTGGCAAGATGTTTGAATCCGACGGGTCCCGATCCCGACCCGACCAAATTAATTGTTTTTTATATATGTATTTATTATTTTATCCTAAAAAAATATTTATTCTTTATTTATGTATTGATACATATTTATTATAAAATATAGAAAATTTGCTTGATTCTTGTCTTAAATTCTCCTTAATCTGTGCGAGTGATTCAATTCCTTTCATCAGTAGGCGTTGGCTCTTCCTTGTATCATAATTCTAGTGATTTTGTTGCTTCCGTTGATATCTTTGGGATGGAGTTATATATGACTTTTTTTTTTCAAGTTGAATGTAGCACATTCATAATAAAATGCTACTTTGGTTTTCGTCTTTTTCTTGAATTATGATTAATATGTTGGTGTGTCGATGACTATATGATAATAACGTCTTACAGTCACCATCGGAATGATTGTATTGCATTATGAACTTGTGTATTTATCTTTATGAAATTGTTAAACAATAGATATTTTTGTTTGACGGTGATGATGAAATAGATCTTGAAGACGAGAAATTATAAAAAAATGAAGAAAAAGCAAAGCTAACATTTTACGGGGATATTTATTCCCTACCCGACCTAGCCCCGAATATCCAGGAGTCCCGATTGTCGGGTACCGACACCTATTGGGTTTGGGAACGGGGAGCAAAATTGTTTCCCAAATCTTAGCGGGTTGGGAATTGAGTTGAAAGGTTATGGGATCTGACTCGACCCGATGCCACCCCTACCAATAACCAAGCTACAATAAATTGAATAAAATATTCATTGAACATAATATTTCTACTTAACTTATTAATTCTAGAATTACGCTACCATAAATCCGAAACTGAACTCTATCGATTATAGATATAACTTACTCTCAAAGTGTCGAGTCAATAAGTGTCCATTCATATAATCATTACATATAGACTAACCTTCCATAGACTATCCGTAACGAAGCGGGATTATTTCCTTAAACATTCTTCACTACATCTTATCCATATTTACCATTAACCCACTAGTGATCAATTAGTTCATAACCAATATGAACTCAGCCGATCGATCAGTTTCTGGGATTAACAAATAAGATGATTGTCTTTCTACTTCCCGCAGGAAGGAATGGATTCCATATCTGTGAGACACACACTTCTCACCCATTTCAGAATATCGTCTGCCACCATTTTTATGGACCCGATTATTGATAAGAGTCAAACATGTTCTCATTTTACATATTTTTTCCCTTCATTTTATGACTTATTTGGTATGATTCCGGGGTATTTAGGTGATGCATTTTCACCATATATTGCATGTCACGAGGTTTAAGGCATTTTTGTCCGGATACCTCACCTTTCGAGATAACTTATGCTTTACCTTTGTCTCTCGCGGATACTTTAGAGCCCAGAAAGTGATGACAAAGATCGGGATCGAAGCATGACCAAGTCGTGAGTGTATGGAATAAAAGAAATGAAGAGAAAGTGAAGAAAACAGTCCATGACACCCCACATGAGTGATGTATAACATTTATATGATAAAAATTACGATATTATATATACTTTATTAACTCTTTTTATATAAAATATAATAAATTATAACGATAATCTTATGAAATATTAATAGTTATGAATAAATCTAAATACTATAAAAATCCAAAAAAGTAATAAAAGATATAAATTTTGTACCGTTCAATAATCTGAGTGTCATGTCGATTTACGTGGGTATTTGTGGTATTTTATTGCGATTTATAAACCAAGACCCCGAGAATCGACATGTTGAAGTATAATCATATCTCTGGAAGGATTTAGAGAGTGTCACGAGCTTAAATGGTCAATCGAATTGCTTAAGTGGTTAAGTGGTCAATCGAAGTGGTCAAGTGGCTAATCGATTCGATTAAGTGGTAATCGAGAAATAGCTTCGACAAACGAATGGATCATCAAGACGACATTATCTGAAGACGAGTCCATCATGGAAGTTATAGATCTTTTCAAGAGCTTTCCAACGCTTCTTGAATTATGTCATTTGGAGATCCAGAGCTCAAGTTATGATTTTATCAAGTTTCAGATCAAGTTATGGAATAAAAAGCTACCCGGATCAATCCGGATTTACCTCGGATCGAACCGAGGAAACATAATGATTATCCAAAGATGTGGTCCTGCAGAGAATAATCCTGGGGATAAGATTTTTTTCTGGATCGATCCGCATCACCTCGGATCGATCCGCCCTGAAATTCTCGCTATAAAAGGCGCGCTCATACAACATGCAAGAGGGTACCAATATATTTTCTTAACCTCTTTTTCTTAGTAGTAGTATGTATGTATATAGGCCTTATGCCATAAATAGTAGTATCGTTGTAATGCTCGAGAAATTATCAGAAGATCAGTGTTGTTGAAGTCGTTGTAATGTCCGGAAGAATACGACCTCTGATTCAAAGAGCTTGTAATCGGGTAAAATTTCTTAAGTATCTATGTTTGTTATGTTTGTTTTTATCTTTTCGCCTTTATAATGATATTAGGCTAAATCTAATAACTAGCCAAAGTTATGTAATCGTTTTATTTCGATCTTTTAGGTAAAGGAATGTTGTCTAATTAAATTTGACTAAAATTGAGTTAATTGAATCTTTTTCTATTCTGTAAGATTTGTACTCGGTACCTGTTCAGACTAACTGAGATTAGCATGGGGTAGTTGTGGAGATTGAACTGATGACAATGACATATGACAGTTTCATACGCTCGTGTGAGGAGGAATTGTTAACTTCAGGAGTGCACCGTTTCATTTACTCAATTGGACCTAATAATAAAGGAAAGATCGAGCACATTCAGTTTACTGGAAAAGATCATATATATCAATTATATAAACTTTGGCTAGTTCTACAAACTTATATTGGTATCTATATATTTATATCTATATATATATTTTGCAATTTATGTACATCTATATATATTTATATATCTATATATATTATATTAGAATAACTTTAAATTACGCATTTATTTTATGTTAAGTAGAATAGTAGTGATCTGTGTTATAAAATTGCGGTTTAGATCGAGTTAATAACAGCTCTTTGGTGTTTAACCACACTTAGAAGAATTACCAAGTTTCCCGAGGATTGAAACTCGACTCACCACACTAGCACTACTGATTTGACCCGATACACCGTCCGGTTAAGGACTGGTTTAGCACTAGAAAAGGCCACGTCAGCTTTCTGGCGCCGTTGCCGGGGAACGACGCTAATTTCTTTTTTTGTGTCTATGGTTACTACTTGTATTAGCTCAAAATTCTCGAGAATAAGTCAACACTTTTCTTATCTCATTTCTATTTTATTTTTCGTTGGTACCTACCTTATAGGTAAATTACCAATTTTTACTACTATCAATTTCACGTTATTTTCTATTTTCGTTAGTTGATGACCAGAAGTGGTAAGGCCCCACTCACTCCTTATAAGCCTGACATAAACACTTACGAAAGGCAGTTAAGAGTAGAGAGTAAACGTGGTCATACTAGTCAGGGAAATCCTGACCAAGAATCATCTTCAAACAAAAATACGAGAATGGCCGAAATCAGTGATGAAACACCTGAACAAGGGCTAGAACATGCTCTAGGGCATGGACAGTAACCCTGTTAACCCTAATAATAATAATAATAATAGAAATAATCGAATCGGAATCGAATAATCGTAATAACCCACCAAACCCGAGACTATCTGTGATCAAACCATAAGAAGAAACCAGACTAATAATCCCATACTTTTACCTAATGAAGGAGCAAACAATTTTGAAATTAAATCTCATCTTTTTGGTTTAATTGACGCAAGAGCCCAATTCCTAGGAGAGGATGATGAAGATCCACATCATCATCTCTATCTTTTGAAGAATCAGCAATACTGACCAAAAGTCAAGGTGTTCATAAGGAACTAACGAGGATGACTATGTTTCCTTTTTCTTTAAAAAGACGAGCCCGAGATTGGTTTATGTCTTTTCCACATCATTCACTTACAAGTTGGGAGGAGATTCAAACTGAATTTCTGAAACAATATTTCACTCCTGGACGAAATTTGGAATTGAAAGTCGAGGTTGCTAACTTTAGACAAGGATCTGAAGAAACGCTTGGGAATGCCTGGGAAAGATTTAAAAATTGTTAAGAGCTGTCCCACCATGGTTATTCCTTAGATATGCAAATTCAGCTTTTCTGTCGTAAATTACGAAAAGATTCACGTGCGGATGTAGATCATGCATGTGGTGGTTCTTTAATGATGAGTGAAGCTCAAATAGTTTACGATGCTATAGAAAAGATTTCCAAAATAATGTAATGTGGGAAACCGGTTCTAGCACCGAAAAGTAGCTTTTGCAGAGAGATGTACATCTAATACGGAAGTTCTAGCACATTTAGAAAATTTGAGTAGAAAATTTGATGGCCTACAATCAAACAAAACCAAAGTTCGTAAAATAGTACACCAACCGAATACTCAAATCAGATAATATGCCATTAGGGATTGAAGAACCAACAGGATATTCAAGAGAGGAGGTGAGTTTTCTTCAAGAAGATAGAATTTGAACAATGCATACTCAAACTCGTTTAATGCTATTAGAAGAGATCATCCTACTTATCGATGGTCCAAAAACCCTAGTAAGCAAGGACAACCGCCATATCTAGTTCCTTATAGGAATATGAATAATAATCAAGTTTATCAAGAAAACACATCTAATCAGAATTTACAATCATTACCTAGATCCTATCCTCAACATACCACTCAAAGTATACCAGTAACTCAAAGTTCAACTCAATCTGCAGAAGGAGTTGAAAAATGGGAAAAACCAATGGAAAATAAGATGGGTGTAGTATCTACTCAAGCTAAGAATATGGAAACAATGATGACTTCTATTGGTACAGTCACTAAAGATATGAATACAATGAAAACATCTATGAGTGGACATGATACCAGAATGAGAACAATAGAAGCCTCATTAAGGAATATGGAAGATCATTTGAGTAGGGAAGGTGAACGTAATAACAGTAGACCTCCTGGGGGATTACCAAGCAATACTGAAAGAAATCCAAGAGAGGTAAATGTTGTAGTTACGAGAAGTAGAAAACTCTGTGGTAGTAATGGAGTAGAAAACTTCGGGAATAATGAAGTAGAAAATGATTTAGATGGAAAGAATGATGAAACTAAAGATGAACTTGAATTCACTGATGAGGAAGAAGAAATTATAGAGAATTTCTTGAAAAGGAATAGAAGTTTGGAACCTGAAAATGAAGGTGAAAAATGGGTAAAAATCCCTAGGATTTTGAAGGATCCCATGGATAAAGATTTAAGGAATTTATTCAAAGAACATGTTAGAATAGAGGATAATGAAAACAAGGATGAGAAACAAGAAGAACTGAAGGAATCTGAAGTAGAGATGGATTCAGGGAATGTTTTAAAAGACAAAACTCAAGATCATGATACTTGGCGATCAAGTAATACTCAAAGGTTTAAGGAGAAAGGAAAAGAGAAAATGACTTTGGGATCAAAGGTTATAGATTTAGAATCTTTACCTTACCCACCTAAAGATCAAATTAAAAGATTAAAACGATCGTAGTATGCTCGCTTCCTTGATACTTTTCGTCATATTCATGTTAATATCCCCATTATCGAAGCTCTAATTAGTATGCCTGCTTATGGAAAGTTTCAAAAGATATTCATCAAACAAGAAAAAATTAGAGGAATATGAGAATATATGCCTAAATGAAGAATGTGTTCTACGCTTTGCAACATAAGTTACCACCTAAACTGAAAGATCCTGGAAGTTTTACCATTCCATGTGAAATTGGAGGATTTCTGTTTAAGAAGGTCTTATGTGATCTTGGAGCTAGTATAAATCTCATGTCTTATGAGGATTATAAGAAGCTAGGCATAGGAAATCTTACGAAAACTGAAATGACTCTGCAGATGGCAGATAGATCGATTAAATATCCTAAAGGAATTATTGAGGACGTATTGGTTAAAGTAGACAAGTTCTATTTTCCAGTAGACTTTGTAGTTATGGAAATGGAAGAAGGATATTCAGCGCCACTTATCTTAGGTCGACCGCTTCTAGCTACAAGAAGAACTTTAATAGATGTCCGTAAAGGAGAGTTAATTCGAGAGTCAATGAAGATGAAGTTACTTTCAATATTTTCAAAGCTATGAACCATCCATACAGATCATCACTAATCATGTTCTTTTATAAAAGATATTTATTCTGCTTCATGATAATCGATTACCAACTTTTGAAGACAGATTAGAAGAATGCTTAACTCTATCTATCTATAAGGAAGATGAGAAAGACACCGAAATGAAAGAGATAATTCTTTCTCTAGATAAAGGAAGTTTTACTTTTAAACCATCATGGCATAAGTATTTGGAATTAGAACTAGAAGGACCGGTTCTTAAACCATCACCTGGAAGATCCACCTAAGAATCTGAATTGAAACCGCTACCTTTAAATCAAGTATGCTTTTCTTGAAACTGATAATCTATTACCGTTATTATTTCATCATCTTTAATCGAGCCACAAGAAGATCAATTACTTAGAATGTTGAAAAAGCATAAGAAAGCTTTTGGATGGACAATTGCCGATATTCGAGGTATTAGCCCCGAGATTTGCGTGCTCATAAGATAATTACGAAGGAAGATGCTAAACCTTGTATTCAACCGCAACGCCGCCAACCCAAATTTGCGCTTAATTGTTAAGAAAGAGGTCATTAAGCTATTAGAAATGGGGATAATTTTTCCCATATCGGATAGTGAATGGGTAAGTCCAACTCAAGTGGTACCAAAGAAGGAGGTTTCACAAAGGAAAGAGAATGAAAGGAATGAATGGATTCCGACTAGAGAGATTACAAAGTTATCGAATGTGCATTGATTTTAGAAAACTAAATGATCATACTAAGAAAGATCATCATCCACTTCCATTCATAGTTCGGATGTTGGAACGCTTAAGTGGACATAAGTATTACTTGCTTTCTTAGATGGTTATTCAGATATTTACGATATTCATTGCAACAGGAGATAGGGAAAAACTACTTTCACTTGTCCTTATGGAACTTTTGCTTATAAAAGAATGCCGCTTTGGTTTATGTAATGCTCCAAATAAGTTTCAAAGATGTATGACGGCTATATTTGCTGATATGGTTGAGAAATTCTTAGAAATTTTTATGGATGACTTTAGTGTTTACGGAGATTCATTTGATGTTTGTGTGTTACACTTAGAACGAGTGCTACAACACTGTGAAGATACCAATTTAGTACTAAACTGGGAAAAATGTCACTTAATGGTATCAAAAGGAATTGTTTTGGGTCACCAAATCTCTGAAGAAGGTATCGAAGTTGATAAAGCTAAAGTCGAAGTAATTGAAAAATTACCTCCACCAGTTAATTTAAGAAGCCTAAGAGGATTTCTCGGACATGCAGGATTTTATAGAAGGTTCATTGCTGATTTTTCGAAAATAGCAAAGCCTATAAGTCATTTACTTGAAAAGGAAGTACCTTTTAACTTTGATAGTAAATGTATGGAAGCCTTCGCACCTTAAAAGCGAGGTTGACTCTCGCACGGTGTTAGTAGCACCGCATTGGAGTTTTCCGCTTGAGATTATGTGTGATGCGAGTGATTTAGTTGTAGGAGCAGCTTTAGGTCAAAGATATAACAAAATTCTCAAAGCTATTTACTATGCATCTCACACACTAAACGTAGCTCAACTTAATTATGCAACTACGTAAAAAGAATCATGCTGTAATTTTGCCTTAGATAAGTTTAGATCATATATTGTTGGATCTAAGGTAATAATTTATACCGACCATTCAAATTCAAGTATTTACTAAGTAAGAAAGATGCTAAACCTCGCTCTTCTTAGATGGATTCTCTTACTTCAAGAATTTGATATTGAAATTAAAGATAAAAAAGGAAGTGAGAATATAGTAGTAGATCATCTAAGTAGAATGGAAAATGATGAAGGAATAGGAATTTAAATTAAAGATTCATTTCCTGATGAACAACTGTTTAGAATAGATACTCCTTCAACCATGCAGCTTATTAAAGAATAGAATTCCTTCTAAGGAAATTTTACCTTGGTTTGGAGATATCATTAATTACTTAACTCGTGATTATATTCTCGTCTCATTGACTTGGCAAATGAAAAAAAGAAGTTCTTTTATGACTTAAAATTTTATTACTTGGAGGAACCGGACCTTTTCCGTAAATGTTCGGATGGGATAATCGTAAAATGTGTGCCTGATAATGAAATTTTAAGTGTTTTGTCATTTTGTCATGATCGTGAGGCGAGGTCATCATGGAGGTTGGAAAACCGCTTTTAAAGTTTTACAATGTGGTTTTTATTGGCCTACACTATATAAAGATGCTTATAAGTATGTTAAATCTTGTGAGTCTTGTCAAAAATGGGGAAATGTATCTAAAAAACATGAAATTCCTATGCAACCTATTTTAGAATGTGAGTTATTTGATGTTTGGGGTATAGATTTCATGGGACCTTTCCCTATATCTTTTGGAAAAGATTTATTCTTGTAATGGTAGATTATGTTTCAAAATGGGTGAAAGTCAAGCTCTTCCCACTAATGATACCAAAGTTGTCATACGATTCCTTAAAAGAATATATTTACCCGATATGGCATTCCGAGGGCTATCATTAGTGATAGAGGGTCACACTTTTGTAATAGACCATTTACCAAGATAGTTGAAAAATATGGTGTAACGCATAAGTTAGGAACGCCCTATCATCCGCAAAACCAAAGGTCGTGCAGAGGTGTCTAATAGAGAAATCAAAAGAATCGTGGAAAAAACAGTGGACTCAAATCGTAAAAACTGGGCAGTTAAATTAGACGATGCATTATGGGCGTACAAAACAGCTTTTAAGACACCAATTGGTTGTTCTCCCTATAAGTTAGTCTTTGGTAAGTCTTGTCATCTCCCAATTGAGTTAGAACACCGAGCCTTCTGGGCTATTAAATTTCTGAATTTCGATCCTAAGGCTGTCGGTGATCATAGATTGCTTCAATTAACAGAACTAGAAGAATTTCGTCTCGATTCTTATGAAAACGCTCGAATCTACAAGGAACGCACGAAATCTTTTCACGATAAGAGAATCTATAGTCGTGAGTTCCATGTAGGTGATCGAGTGCTCTTGTACAATTCACGTTTAAAGTTATTTCCAGGAAAGCTTAAATCAAGATGGACAGGTCCATTTAAAGTAACACGGATTTACAAATCTGGAGCTGTTGAACTAACTGATGGAAATACGACTTTTATAGCCAATGGCCACAGAGTGAAGTTATTTGTGGAGGAGAAGGAATCACATCAAAGGAGAAGTAATGCTACCGATCGATCCCCGACAAATTGAAAAAGCGTAAAAATCAAATTTTGAAAAGCAGAGGAACTAAAATCACCCCGAATATCAAAAAGCTATCTATCTTTCTTCTACATTTCGTGTTTTATATGTTTGAACTAGTTTCGTCTTTTACCGGATAGACGTAAAAGAACTGGATGTCTTTTTTAGATAGAATAGGAGTTTTTATTTTGCTTTTGAAATTAGGCCTGGATAAAGATGTCGCGTTTTAAAATAGAAGCTTCGCTTTTGAGAAAAACAAGCAATTGTTGAGAGAGATCAGTTGAGAAGTATGTAATGGAAAATCGAGAAGTTCAATAAAGAGAAGGGCAAAGTTTCACGATGAGATGTAGAATCAGTGGAAAAAGTGAGCATGATGGGAAATGCAGGAAAGCACAACCAAATCCTGTGATGAGTGTTTGAATGTTGTTAAGAAGGAACGATTAGGTGATTATCCGAAAATCCCGATGGAGATCAAAGAGAAAATTCGAACGCCTCATTTCTTAAGGTTAGGTTGATAGAACGTTATGTTAGAACCCTGGAAGATTTAGAAATAATGGAATTAGGACCCTTATGAGTTTTGTAATATTTATAAAAATTTTATATAACTTTTGAAGATTTTATATAAAGGATCTTCATGAAATTATTAAAAGTTTTATAAATTTTTTTATAAAAGGTTTTAATTTTAGCAGGTTTTAAAAATATTATTAAGTTTTAAAGGATTTTATAAAATAAAAAAAAAATTGGTCGGATCGATCCGACCTAACTCCGGATCGATCCGGAGACTGAAAAACCTAAAAAAAGGAACGGGGTTCCTCCTTCTTCTTCTTCTTTCATTTTTCTTCAAACAGCCGCCCCTCCCCTTTCACCCCAATTCGAATTTTTTCTCTTCAAATCATCACACAACATTACTATTAAACTACCCCAATTCTTAAACTCTTCTCATTTTCCTCTCCTCTCTTCAAATTTTCATTTAAATTGAAGAATTTTTCAAGGGAAAGCTTCAACTTTCATTCCGGGGCCAAATTTCAACCTTTTAAGCATTAGAAGGTAACATTGTAGTCATTTATTTTGTTAATTTCGTTTTTTTAGCAACTTTTTATTTAATTTCAACTATTTTGTTACTCATTTGTGTTGTTTTGTTTGTTTTGTTATTGTGTCACTATCGTAGAATGGCCGAATCATCAAAAGCCAGTAAAAAACGTAAGCCGCATATCCCTACCCAAATCCCGGTCATAGAGACTAGGCCTTTAATGTAAGAAGAATTGGTCATTAGTTTTGAAAGAACCGCGTCTGCAGCAGCTAGAAAAGCCTTAAAGAATAAATTTGGACAAAGGTTTAGTTGCGTAGAGAGGGTTTAGATTTCAAGGATTTGGGAAGGAGGTAAAAGAGATTTTCGAAAGCGCGCGAAAGTGGTTGGAGTTAGCCATTTTAGGGCGGTGAAATTAACACAACCTTAGTAGTTGAATTTTATTCTCTGGTAGCAACTCATAATGCTACGTAAAAATGGTGAGTTAACTTCACACGCCTTAAGAACTGAGCAGTGCCGTTTAATCCCGGTTTATAAATGCTATTTATGGTATCCCCGATATACCGTAAAATGAGGATTATTATACGGTATGGAATTTAGATGAGCTCACAGACTTTGACCATATAGTCTCGACAAATTTCAAAGACGAGTTAGATCCCACAGCTATATGGCATGAAAATAGGTTTTCCTATAGAAAATGTATAAGGGATATGAGAGCTATTAAACGTTTTATCAGTTCGACTCTTTACCCTTCTCGTCATTTGACATCTTTTGGTAAAGAGGATCTGTGCATTGCTTGTGCTATGGTCAATGATATACCTGTGGATGTAGGCAGGGTTATGTATAGAAGGGCCAAGGAATTTGTCTCAACTGCTAAACCAGGCAATCACATGCCTTTTCCTTGTTTTATTTCTTCCTTGTGTCGCCAGATAGGTGTTCCTGAGCTTCCAAATGATAATCTGATTATGGTTGATGAAACACTTATAGGTCCTAGTTTACCACTTAGGCCGGCAGGAAGGATAGATTTTATGAACCCTAACCGCCAACGACCTCACCTTACTCTCCACATGTTTCTCAATCCACTCTGCTCCTCCATCCTCCAAATCACTCAAACTCAACTTCCAAACACCATCACATACGACATGTTTCAATCTTTGGCCTATGATGTTCATCGTGCCAATGCCAATATGGCTGCTTTTATGGAAAGGAATAGGTTTTGGTCTGAAGATTTATGTCAAGGCATGAGAGGTATATATCGATGAATTTATCGCAAAGACCCTACCTATGCCGAGATGGATATTCCGCATTGCCAATCCGCATCGTATACCTTGCCCGACTTTATTCCACCGATGCCACCTCGATCGTAATTCCAACAAATGCCACATTCTCGGATTTCAAACTAGTGGTGTAGGGGATTTTTCGACAGGTACTACGGCAGCTGCGACATCTGATTGGGCAGGATTTGGATCATTTGGCCATACCACGACGGGATGGGGAAGCACTTTTTCTGATGTCACGAGAGAGATGAGCTCGATGGGATTAGATAGCTCGGTTCGGATGTCGACACATTTTCAAGATCCATTCCAAGAATCGACTTATGATCCGGACAGTTCTCGAGCCATGCCTAGTTCGAGCCACGTCGAGATGAGTGATGAGGAGGATTGATTTAAACCATTTTATGATTATTGACATTGAAAACAATTTATTTTTTCGTACGATTTTATGTTACTTCATTTTCGTACAATTTTAGGTTATTTTGGTTTTATTTTAGTAGGATTTTATTTCATTACGATTTTATGTTATTTTATTTTACTTTCGTTTGATTTTATGTTAGTATACACCGTGTAGTAAAGTTTATCGTTATAACATAATAAAAATGAACCGAAGTTAGGGAGAAAACATATCACCTAGAAAAAAATCTAGGCATTTTACAAGCTAAACAACTCTATCCGTGAATAGTAAGTTTCCGGATCGATCCGACCTAACCCCGGATCGATCCGGCATTAGTGTACCGACCTGACAAGATTGCTAGTTGAGAGGCCGGATCGATCCGGAAAGCATAAAAACGCCAAAAAGGTAGATTTTTTCTACTTTTGCATGTTTGCTACCTTCCTATAAATGGAAAAAGCAGCAGCAAATCTAAGTGCTCATTCCTTTATTCTTCTAAGTACTTTTCTTTATCTGAATAAAAAATGTCTAACCACACCTCTCCCTCGGTTAATAGTTACGAACCACATACGCCTGATGGTGTGGTTCCTGAAAGCCATGCCTCGTGTTTTCATAATGACGTTCCGAGACGTCT